>APFE031662629.1:11853-67624 GCA_000404065.3 Pinus taeda | reverse complement strand
GATGTTGATTTGCGTGAATCAACACATCCAACAAAGTCAGAATCTAAGTAGCCAATTACTTCCAAGTTGTCCGTCCGTCTATACATAAGCATGTAGTCTTTGGTTCCTTGAAGGTACCTCATTACTTTCTTTGCAGCTCTCCAATGGTCTAAACCTGGATCACTCTGATATCGTCCCAACATTCCCACAACAAATGCAATGTCAGGTCTTGTGCAGACTTGAGCATACATTAGGCTTCCGACAACAGAAGCATATGGAATGTTCTTCATTTGTTCCCTTTCCAAGTCGTTCTTCGGGCATTGGTTCAAATTGAACCTATCACCCTTCACAATGGGAGCTACACTTGGTGAACAATCCTTCATCCGAAATCTCTCTAAAATTTTATTAATATAGGTTTCCTGAGATAGACCCAAGATGCCTCGAAATCTGTCTCTATGGATCTTAATTCCAATGACATAAGATGCCTCACCCATATCCTTCATATCAAAATTTTTAGAGAGGAATTGTTTCACCTCGTACATCAAACCCTTATCATTGGTTGCTAGCAAAATATCATCCACATATAAAACAAGAAAACAGATTTTACTCCCACTGACTTTCAGGTATATACATTGATCCATAATGTTTTCTACAAAATTGAATGAAGAAATTACATTATGGAATTTCAAATACCATTGGTGGGATGCATGTTTTAAATTGTATAAGGATTTCTTGAGCTTGCAAACCAATTGCTCACCATCACTAGAGGGGAATCCTTCAAGTTGTTTCATGTAAACCTCCTCCTCTAGATCTCCATTGAGAAATGTCGTTTTCACAACCATTTGTTGCAAATCCAAGTCAAAATGGGCTACTAATGCCATAATAGCGCGCAAGGAATCTTTCTTAGATACAGGAGAAAAAGTCTCCCTGTAGTCGATTCCTTCTTTCTGAGTGAATCCCTTAGCAACAAGTCTTGCCTTGTATCTCTCAATGCTGCCCAATGAGTCTTTCTTTGTCTTAAAAACCCATTTACATCCAATGGATTTTGCACCATTAGGCAACTCAACGAGATCCCAGAATTCATTACTCTTTATAGAATTCGTCTCTTCCTTCATGGCATCATACCATAATTCTGATTCTTTGCAACTCATGGCTTGTGAAAAATACTTGGGATCATTCTCGGCTCCAATGTTGTAGTCAGATTCTTGCAAATACACAACATAATCATCAAAAATTGATGATCTCTTAGGTCTAATAGATATTCTTAATGTTGTACCATCATCTTCTTGAGAAGTATGTGGTTCAACTCATTGTTCAAAAGTTCTTGGCAATTCTTGAACTACCTGATCTATTGGAATGTCATCAGCAGCTTGTGGAACTTCAACAATTGGTTGTTCAACATCAGTTTGTACTTGAGGGGTGCTGTGAACCATAACCAATCTATCACTTGAGGTGGAAGGTTGAGATTCTGAATGATCCTTCTCAGAAACTATGTTCCTGGTTTGATCGCTCCCACTGATCAAGTCATTTTCAAGAAACTTTGCATTTCTTGATTCCACAATCCTAGTGCTGTGAAATGGACAATAAAATATGTAACCTTTAGACCTTTCAACATATCTAATGAAATACCCACTAATGGTCCTTGGGTCCAGCTTCTTCTCTTGTGCATTATATATTCTTACTTCAGACGAGCATCCCCAAATGCGCATATCTCGCAAACTCGGTTTCCAACCTTTCCATAATTCAAATGGCATTTTAGGAATAGCCTTGGTTGGAACTTGGTTTAATATATACACTATCGTCTTAAGTGCTCCCGTCCACAAGGATTTAGGAAGATTGGAGCTGCTAAGCATACTTCGCACCATGTCCAATAATGTTCAGTTTCTTGTTTCTAGTACACCATTTTGGTCGAGTGAACCAGGCATGGTGTATTGGGAAACAATCCCATGCTCTTGAAGAAATTTTGCGAATAGCCCAGGTGCTTGTCCATCTTCTGTGTATCTACCATAATATTCTCCACCTCTATCTGATCTCATGATCTTAATTTGCTTGCCGCATTGTTTCTCTACTTCAACCTTAAAGATCTTAAAGGCATCTAATGCTTTGTTCTTTTTATGAAGCATGTAGATATATATATATATATATATATATCGTGAGTAATCATCTATGAAAGAGATGAAGTATCTCTGACCATGTGAGTCCATGTCTGGACTACATATATCAGTATGTATGATCTCTAATATGTCCGAACTCCTATTGGCACCTTTCTTTGACTTGTTGGTCTGCTTTCCCTTTTATGCAGTCCACAGAAGTCTCAAAATCAGTAAAATCCAGAGTATTAAGTACCCCTTCATTTACCAATCTTTTAATTCTTTCTATGGAAATATGACCTAATCTCCGGTGCCATAATTTAGAGGAATCTTCATTAATAACACATCTTTTAGTGCCAGTGTGAACATGCATTGAATCATAAGTGACATTGTATTGTAAATTAATGCAGTAAAGACCATTAGACAAAACACCATTCCCAACACAATCAGATTTATAAAATAAACTGAAAGATATTTCTGAAAAGTTGAAGGAATATCGAAAATGTACAAGTCTTGAAACTAAAATCAAGTTTCTAGAAAATCTTGGAACATAAAAGGACTCCTCTAATTCTAAAACAAAGCCACTACTTAAAGTTAAATAGCATGTTCCTATAGCTTCCACATGCGAGCCCATCTTGTTTCCTGTTAAGATGCTTTTCTCACTTCCCACTAGCTTCCTTAGGTTTTGTAAACCTTGCAAGGAATTCAAAATGTGAATTGTTGATCTAGAATCAATCCACCAGGTGTTAATATTGACATTATCCATATTAGATTCATAACAAACAAATGAAATTAAATTACCTTTGTCCACAAGCCATTTCTAAAATTTGGCGCATTCCTTCTTCATGTGTCCCTTCTTTTTATAGAAGAAACACTTGGAATCCTTCTTGATATCAGCTTAGGGAAATACTTTACCTTTCCCTTTCTTATTGGCTTGAGATATGCCCTTTCCATGCGTTGCCAGCATTGCACTTTCTCCTAGTTCCATCACCAGTCTCTCTTCCTCTTGAACACACATGGTCATGCATTCATTAATTGACCATTTATCCTATGTCTGTTGTATGAGATTTTGAAGGGTTCATATTGGTGTGGAAGGGTGCTCAGAATGTAGTGCACTAGGAAAGACTTCGATATTTCAAGCTCGAGTTTCTTAAATTGAGCTACAATGTCCCTCATTTGCATGATGTGCTCGCGCACACCTTTCACTTCGGTGAACCTTAGGGATGAGAACTTCATCATTAGGGTGCTTGCTAGTGCCTTGTCTGAAGTGACGAATTGATCATCAATGGCTTTCAGCAAGTCTTGGACCTTTTCATGCTGATCAACGAAACCACAAATACCAACTGAAATTTTAGTCTTAATGAACATCATGCTTAGGCGATTAGATCGCTTCCATCGTTCATAAAGCATGATGTCTGCTGCAGTGTTGGTATTAGTGAGTGCTGGTGGTTCATCTTTCCTAATAGCTTAGTCTATGTCCATCCACCCCAAATGAAGGAGAAATCTTTCCTTCCAGACCTTATAGTTATCTCCCTTAATTTCAGGGATATCACAATGAATTTTAAAGAAATTTGCAAGTTGTGCAACTGCATAAAATTAAAGATTACACGCTTATGTTAAAAATTGAGGCCTAAATAAAATTTCATGCTTTACCAATGTAAATCATGCTTAAAATTGAATCTAATGACATAAAGATTGTCTGTGGACTAAATTTTCAATTCAAATAGATTCAATTATTCTTTATGATAGAATTTATCAAATTATTCACTTAATTCATAATTCTAAAGGGTATATTATGATTCTAATTCGATATAAATTCTATCTTAGGTTTGAACTTTATGATAAAACTATTAATTCATAATTCCTGTGGGTAAGTTATGAATATTTTATCCTAATTAATTATATAAATATAATAAATTCTTGTGGGAATTTTTTATTATATCTAGTATAATTAATTACAATTAACATCTAAATATTCTTTATGTGATCCTAATCAATCATAATATATAATATTATTTAGTTAGAGATGCTATGTCTATTATCTAATCAATTAAAAATTATATGGATCATTTAGACATTATTTCTGTTATGCATAAAAACTAGCTTGATATGAGAATAATTATAAATTGCATAAATAAAACTAAAATGTTCATGCATAACATTCAACGATGGGTCTCATATACCCATCCAAAATAGCATGTGTTAATTAGAGAAGAAATAATCAATTCATGCAAATTAAATATGAGCATAGTTATAAATTTGCACAATAATTATACAGATTGCATATAATTAAACCAAATATTATAAGCATAAAAATTGAGCAAAAATTAGACATATTTCCAAATAAATGCTTTAATTCAGAAAATCCTCAAAAATAACATTTAGCCAAACATATCTATAAACACCAAGGCAGAGATAAAAATTGATCTGATACCAATTGTAAGCAAAATAACAATTCTGTAATGCGGAATAAACACTTAAAAGAAACACTTAAAAGAATCGAAAAACTTCAATACCCAAGAAATCATACCTCCGGCCATTGATGCTACTCACACTATCTTACTGTTTCTCTGAGATCAAACCTTCCCTTTTGTCTGCAAAGATGAAGTATTCCTCTACAAATCGTTGCTTATTTAGAGATCATATGCAGCCTCAACGCGCATAAATATTAGGGTATCCAAATAATGGATAAAGTCATCCAGGTTGGTAGTAAAATAACCCAGAAAGATGTAGCAACACGTCCAACTCTCAAAGGAAAACAAAAAACTCAACTCAACATGAAAATATGTATCTCGACCTTTGTAACACACAGCATTCCCGGCTCTTGAAGTGAAAGCAGCCCAGATAATAAACATAGCTCAAAATATAAGAATGCCAATTGACAGGGAATTCACTGGTCAGAAAAATCACTACACAAAACTCTCATCTGTGTGGCACTTCCAAGCTCTACTCACTCTAGCTTGATGGTGTAAAATTGAAGGGGATTGAGCTGGTGAGCTTGGGGACCAAACAGAAGTATTTATAACCAAGCTTCCATCAAATTTCTATTGGCTATGTGTCAAGTGTTCCACAAATCATGGTAGAGAACTGCAGAGGGAGTAATGGACCACTCTAGGAGCTCCCAACAAGAAATTAATTTAACTGCAGTTGGTTTCCGTAATTTAAGGAAATGACTGCAGTTGGTTTCCATAATTTAAGGAAATGACTGCAGTTGGATTCTAGAATATTTGCGGCCGTTGGGAGAGGGAGCTTAACATGCTATTGAGAGCAAATCCTCTCTCAATGTCTGAGATAAGTTTCTCAACCTTGTTGCTGTTGAGAGCTTATTTATGATAAATTAGTATCTTTGTGGTGCAATGCACTCGACAATAGTTTATAACTTTATATATATTCTCCAAAGCATTGTTGTATGAAATTTTTCCCTTCTATTTTAGAAATGGCAGATCAAAGGTTTGGTGACTCTAACATCGACATTATATTTAATAGAGAAAAAAATTATGCAAGTAATTCTAATGAAGAGTAAAATTTGTTAGAAGGATAAACAAAATTCCAACCTTGAAGCTCATTTTGGGAAATCTTTTGAGAAAATGTTGGACATTGGGAAAAGATGATCAGAAAAAAGGTATATATTCAATGAAAGTTGGGATTTCTTTGTCACTAGTATCTCGGTTCAAGAGAAGTTTGCAATGTGGAAAAAATATTGTGGATTCTCTTTTGTAATATTGATTCTTGTTTACACTTTCAGAGACCAAGGAATCAAGATCATAGGTGCTTCAACAAAAGAAAATGTAGGTTTTACATGTTACATGTCGTGCTTACATGTTATGAGAGAAATGCAAGTTTTCTGAGGAGAGCAATGTATACGAGAGAGGAGTGCTTGCGTAAGCTTCATTCAATAAGGGAGTGTAGCTAATGATAATGATAAGCTCAAGATAAAATTAATAAAGTCATTTCTGCAATGAAATAGTTCTATTATTAGGTAATAAAATCATAAAGTGGTTTTCACATGCGCACCAATATTTCCTCCATGATTTTCTCCTCACTACCTCAGAGACTCTTTCTCTCTAACTTTACCAACAATGAAAATGCCTTTTACATCCATATTTATCTCAACATGAAAATTTGACATTAATACATGGCAGAGAAAATAATTAATACGCAACATGGGCTTTACATAGTAATTGGCTTTCTGAACCTACAGGTGTTACGGAGTGTGGGCAACAGTCACAAATTAAATTCTTGCCAATATCTATTTACCAAAATACATTAAATGCCTTAACTTCTCTGGTGTGTTGTAGAATGTTCAACGATGTACTTCTATTCTGACTTCAGTCCTTTCACCTGCAAACAAAATCAGAACCATGTAGTGGTTGACTAGAAAATCATGGTGTTTATCAGTGTGTTTAAGGCAATGGTTGGGATTAATATTTCCAACACTCCCCCTTTTATTTTTTTAACAAGGTTGGGTAGTTGATATATTATCAAAAGCTTTGTTGGAGAAAGCTCCTATTACAAATGACTGCAAAAAGAAAAGCATCTAAGACAAGAGATAGGAACATAGTCTCTTCTCCTAGGCTAGTGTTCAAGACTTCATGTATTTTTATGGGTATTCTAGTGTACTGCCAAACAAACTAACCTATTAGAAAGAGAAATTTACAAGCCATGGATTCTCTGACAGTTTTTCAAGGCTTATAGACTGTTTTCTCATGAGCTGGTTGTTTCTTCTTTTCATATTTGACCGAGTTCTTTCCTTCATTACTTGTGTTGTTGATTTTGTAATGTGCCACTGTGGTTCCATTTTAGTTGATTTCCTATTCTTTATTTGGCTTTGAATTCTGCTCTTTGTTTGTTGTGCTTCCTTGGGGTTGTAATGCCTGAGGTGATTTTTCTTCTTCTGGTGTTGAGCGTTTTCTTTTTGTCAGGCCATTGGAATCGACAACCGGGTATTTCAGTTTAAAAGCTGCCTAGATTAAGTCGCAAAGAGTGGAATCATGGGAAGGATGGTAGAGATTAACCAGAGATGCTGCAGTCTGGAGGAACTGTCGCTGCCATCGATGAATCAAATCAACAGTCATCGGGTGCAAAAAGGTTCAAAGATAATCAATGAGAAAGGCTAGATTAAAGGTGAAGGTGGTATTTTGGGCGGATAAGAAACCATGAGTGGTAGAAAGGGGAGGATTCCCGATTCCATTGACCGGGCGACACGTAGTAGCGAAGGAGAGAGAGAAAACTACTTTTCAGGTGGGTAATCTCCAAGCATGTTGTCAACCCAAAATAGATAAGAACCGTCAGATCCGATGGGGACATATTGACGGTGGGAGAAGGTTGCATGTGAAGGGCGGGCTAATCGCCAATCGTCGGATCAGGTGCCAGATCAATGATCCAGCTTTGATCAGAGATTAGAGAGAGGAGTGAGAAGTGGTGTGATGAAGGCTTGGGGGGTGGACCTGGCGATATATTTAGGTGCAAATGAAAGCTTATTTGAAGTCTGAATTAAACTCTCAGTGCTGATTTTCCAATGTATTTCGGTAATAATGAGGTCCCAAAGAGATGACCGAAATTTGGGTCGAGGGAGTGGAGGGGATGGGGGGGTATGGGGTGAACAAGCTGAGTAAGAAGATGGGAGAGGGCTAAATGTGAAGTCTGCTCACTTAGGAGAGGTAAAGCTGAGGGCTATTATATAAGGTAGAATGGGGCTTTGAAGCCAAAGAACCACTATACTTACATGGAAGGTGAAGATTTTTTCACTGATATTGCTTATGTGATGGTTGCACCCTCTGTTCTTATATTGCTTTAACGCCACCCGATCCCTGCCTTTGGTGAAATATTTTGCATCATGGTTCTTGTGGCTATGATTGTGCTTTTCCTTCCTGTTGTTTCTCATGCTAGAGTTTGAAATTTCATGGATTTTCTTATGCATTTTTGTGACTTCCTGGCTGTTATTGCAGTGATGAGTCCTTTGTTGCTTTTTTATTGTAGTTTTTTGATTTATTTCTTTTATCCTTGTGGTTTTTCCTTGATTTTGGTGATCTTTATAATTGTGATTTTTACTACTCATTAAGGAAAAAAGTTAAGGAATTCTTCTTGGTTTTCACGGACATGCCCTTCATTTCTTTCCACTGCTTGGTTTGCAAAATAGTCTGCTTGTTGATTGTGAATTCTAAAGACATGTTTGAAGATTACATTGCCAGAGCCTTCCATGTTCTTCCTTATTATTCTAAGAATTTTGTTCATGAATTCATTGCTTGGGTTTTTGTTTCTTGCCATTGCCTCTATTATTATGGCTGAACTGCCTATTATGATAGGATTTTGTATTTCTCCTTTTTCAATAATTCTTGTTCCCATCAGCAAGTTGTATGCTTCTGCCTTATTATTTGAGATTTGTCCTAATCCCCATCAGGATCTAGGATTATTCCCCCTGCCCCTGCCTTTCCTGGGTTATGCTTGGAGGCCCCATCAAAGTATAAACAAGATCTGTTCTGGTTTTTCCTCCAGTTTGTTAGTTCCTCTTCACTCATTCTTATTTTCCAAATATTTCTCAAGTTTATCTTTCTGTTTCCTTTTTGTACATTATTGTTTATTATGGCTTTCCTAAGCCAATCTCGCTCTTCTTACTGAAGAGTGTTATGATCTATTGGTGTTATTCCTTTGACATTGAGGATTTCATAAGTTAAACCCCACGTTTTTGAGAGGGTCTTTCCTATCCTTGGAATTTTATTTTTGAAACTGCACTTATTTCGAGTCAACCAAATTTGCCAACATAGAACAACTGGGATGCACTTCCATATCCTATGAATTGTGACTTTCTTCTTTGTTATGTATGGATAGGCCTTCTCGAGGGTCTGAAGAAAGTCCGACAAGGGTTGCTCAAAATTTATTCTTATTACTAAAGGACTTATCAGGTGTTGCCAACATTCTTTGGCAAAGGTGCATTCTTCGAATAAGTGTTGAATATTTTCTTCAGCTTGCATGCATAATGGGCATCGTGTTTGGCCTTGAAAGCCCTTTTTTATTAGGTTTTCACTGGTCAATATTCTCCCCTTTAGTAGAGTCTAGATGAACATTTTGATCTTAGGCAGACTTTCTGATTTCCATGTTATTTTCCAAGAATCCTACTCTTGTTGATTTGGTTGTTCCTGAAGGATTTTATATCCAGTCCTAACTATGTAGTATCCACTGGTTGGGTCCCAAAGATAAGCATCTTCCTCATCAAAGTGGATTGGCACTGCGCCTTTTAAGAGCTGCCTGATTTTGCTCCGTTGCCCTTCTAGATCTGTGAGGATTGCTAAGCTTTTCCAATCTTGCCACTCCTTTTGATCCCAAAGAGATATAGAGTGTAAGGTGTTGAAACCTTTATCTTTCATCCACTCTTATATGTCTTCAGTTTCTGGATGAGTCTATAATGGTTCTTTTCCCATGATTCTATCCTCCCAAATTAAAGTTGTTTTTCCATTGTCTGGGATTTTAGAAATATATCTAGTCATTAATGGAATTGTTTTTTTAACCAACTTCCATACTTGGGTGCATGGTCTTATTCAGATATTTCCATTGAGCAGTCTTTTCCTGGTGCCATCCATATATTTTGTTCTAAGAGTCTTTTTCTACCAGCTCCCTTTTCCTGTAATTAGTCTCCAAACTATTTTCATTCCTAGTGCTGCATTCATGAGCCCAGGTTTCCTTATTGATAGGCCACCTTGTTCATAAGGTAGTACTACTTGCTCCCACCTGACCAGGCTATAATTTTTGTTTTCTTGCTTCCCCCTTACCACAGAAAGCTTCTTAAAATAAGCTCCATTTGTATGTGGGCACTTGCTGGGGCCATGATTATGGCATATTGATAGATAAGTAGTGCTGCAAGGAGTGCCTTTATTAGAATAACCCTTCCTGCCATATTCAGCCACATCATACCCCAACTTTGTATTTTGTTTTTCATTTTTTCAATTTTTTTAGTCCATATTTCTATCTTCATGTTCTCTTTTGAAATTGGAAGTCCCATGTAAAATAAGTGTGTCCATTTTTCCTGTACAGGGATGTCTAAGATTTGTGAGATCCTTTGCATAATTCTGGGAGGGGTGTTCCATCCATATATCCTTCATTTTTTATTGTTTAATAGCCCACTTGAAACATGTAAAAAGTCATCCATAACTTTTTTTAACCTCCTTGCTATTATTGTTGATGCCCCTCCCAACAGCAGTGTGTCATCAACAAAGAGTGAGTGGTTTATTGTTTTTACTCTTGCTATTCTGATCCCTATGATATTTCTTTCCTTTCTTTGATTTTCCAGAGCCCTGCTTAATGTTTCCACCATTATAATGTATAGGAAGGGGGAGAGAGGACAACCTTACCTAAGGCCTCTTGTGCTTTGAAAGAAATCATTGGGCCTTCCATTTATGAGGGAGCCAATCCATGGAGTAGAGATGCATGCCTGTATGACTGCCACTATTTCTCTAGAGAATCCAAGTTTCTGGAGGACGACCATTAGATATGGATGACTGACCTTGTCAAATGGATTCTCCATATCTAGTTTGATTATGAGGCCTTTTTCTTGCTTTAGTATACTCGAGTAGACCGCTTCCTGTACAATAATTACATTATCTATGATTTGCCTCTTAGGCATGAATCCTCCTTGATTTTCAGATATGTTTATTGGAAGTATTTCCTTGATTCTATTTGCAATTATTTTTGTTATTATCTTATACGATGAATTGTAGAGATAGATAGGGTGAAACCTATTGAAAGTTGAGGGGTTTGTTTCTTTTGGGATAAGAGCAAGATAGGAGGATTTGGTGTTGCCTCCTATTTTTTTTTTTGAAAACATTCTTCACCATTCTTAAGAAATCCTTTCTGATGGTATACCAATGAAATCTGTAGAATGCTATTGTGAAGCCATTTGGCCTTGGGGCTTTTTTCGGGTGCAGGATCCATATGGCCATCACTACCTCTTCTTTTGTGGGATCCTTTCACATTGCTGCATTTTGTTATTTTTTATTTTATTTTTATTTTTGTGTGCTTTAAGAAGTCTTCGATTTCAACCATTTCTTCATTGGTTGAAAATAAGTTTTTAAAGTGCTTATAGGCTATGCTTTTTAGTTCCTCTGCTCCTTTGACCTCTTGGCTTTCAACTTGAATTTTTTCTATTTGGTTTCTTGCTCTTCTTATCTTCACTGTGTTATGGAGAAAATATGTGTTTTGGTCCCCTGCCTTGAGCCACAAACTTTTTGATTTCAATCTTGCCTCCTCTTCTTCTTTCCTATTTTCCCTATATATTTCCCAAAATATTTCCTTCTCTCTTAGATAATATTGCTTGCTTTCTTCTTTGTTTTCTTTTTTAGCTTGCGTGCTATCCATTTTCTACTGTAACTCTTTTCTCTTTTCCTTTTTTTTAATTCATTTTCTCTTGCCCATTCCTTTAATTTGTTTCTTGTAGTTTTTAATTTTGTTTCCCAAATATATTGTGGTGATCATGTTACTCTTGTCTCCCATGCTTCCTTGACTGAGTCGTTGATTTCTTCGTTGCTGTCCCAAATTGAGCTGTATCTAAATGGGAGCGGACCTTGATTTTCCATTTTGCCCATGACTACTGTCACCGGTTTATGATTAGATGCTATGGTGTGCAAAATTTTTGATTTTATGGAGCTGTGCACTGCTGCTATATTTTCTTGTATCAGAATTCTATCCAGCCTTTCTTTTATGTTACTTTTGGCCACTCTTTTATTGCTCCAAGTGTATTTCCCATTCTTTGGCGAGATATCTATCAAGTTGTGCTATTCCATTAATTCTTCTAGGGTATCCCTAGATGGGTCTGTGTGATATGTTCCTCCAAAATTTTCTGCTATGCTTCTTACCAAATTTAAATCTCCTCCTAGTATTATTTTCCCATCTTGCACTTCTTTTAGTGCTTCTTTTAAGGTGTCCCAACATTTCTCTTTTTCCTTGTAATGATTTGGGGCATATATATTTATAACAATGTACTTCTCTTTTGTACTATTTGCATTAGATCCATTTGAATCCAGTGCTGATCTTTTTTGTATTTTATTAATTCCAAAGTTCCTTTTTTCCATATTGTGCATATGCCTCCTGATGCTCCTGTTGCTTGTTTTGCTTCCCCTTCATAATTTCTGAATTTTTTTTTGATGTTTTCAGTTTCTTGGCTATTTGTTTTTGTCTCTTGAATCATAAGGATGTCTAGGTTTTCTTTTGCCAGAATGTCTCTTGTGGCATTTTCCTTGATGGGAGATCCCATTCCTCTACAATTCCAGGAGACCACTATCATTATTTACTTATTGGGTGGTGCATGGCTCCTTTTCCTCTTGGTTGACTTTTTTCATTGTTTCCTGAATTCCTTCCTAAGAAGGTTTCCATAGGTTTTTGTGTTCCTAATTCCATTTCCTTTGCTGCTGCTTCATCCCTGATTCCTTTGTTTGTCTTTCTTCCTGATCTTTTTTGGTGTTCTACATTGGGGGTACTTCCTTTGACTACGTTCTAGTTAGGATTCTGTCTACTTGGGAGGGGGGGGGGGAGGGGTATGAGTGTTTTGAAACCAGGGGGGATGAAGGGGATTGGGGTATGTTGAGGGGATCTGGATCTTGGTATAGGGGAAGGGGGGGCTGAAGGATCCAGAGGTTCAAAAGGGTTAGGGCTAGAAAGAAGGTTATTAACTTTTGGTGATGGAGAATGGGGATCAGAGGATGTGGAGGGCTATGAGGAAGAGAGATTTGGTTGTTTGTAGATTGTCTTCTTTCTTTTTACCTATTCCCATTTGTTTTCTGGATCTTCACTCTTTTCATTTTCATTTTCTTTTTTTTTTTGTACATCTATTTGCAAAATGACTATATTCATGACATACCTTGCACTTGAAGGGGATTTGTTCATAATCCAACTGTTGTATGTGTGTCCGCTATTCCACTTTGGTTTTGATGGCTTCTGGTAGTCCTTTCCCAAGATCCACTTTTACACATACTCTGGCGCATGCATGCATATTTTCCTTTGGCTCGCATTTGTCTATATACTTCCCAACCGTGTTTCCTATTGCTTTGACTAAATTGTCCCCCCAGCAGTGAAGGGGAAGGTGTGGCAGTTTGACCCAAATGGGGACGACATTGGGAACATCCATTTTTGGATCGAAATTCGGCGTCCATCTGCTTAGATACAAACCCCTAGTATCCATAAAATAAGGTCCATTCCTAAATATCAGATCTTGATCCTCCTTGGTTTCAAAGTGGAAGGTGAAGTAACCTCTTCCACAAAACCTGATTGATATTTTCCCATCTATTGACGCAGTCCAGTTCCTTTCTACCCATTTTTGCACAGTTTTGTGTGATGGCCATAACCGAGTGAACTACCCCACTAATCCACGCTCCGCCAGAGAAAGTGCTGCTCTGCAAGGAAGGGTAGGAGGGAGTGAGATTTTAGGAATATCTTTCAATTGTTTAACAAACTTGGTGATTGATGATTTGTTCTTTGTTGGGCCCATTGCAAAAATGAGAGAGGCAAAAGCTTTTGTTGTTCCTTCATTTTCTTACTACTGATTTGAAGGAAGCTCTCTTTCGTCTAATGCATCCATGAAGCTCAAGCCCCAGCAGCAGGAGGCCATTGGGGGGCAGCTGCGATCTTCTTGCTGCGATCGTTGGCTAGGGTTGCGTAGCTCCTTCAGCAAGCACGCTCGAGATCAATAACAAAGCAATCAGATATTGAAGGGCATAGAGGTGCAGAGTTTTCAATTGACAGAGGAAATTCCAACACTCCCCTTGATAACAACTACCACCATTGACAATTCCCAAACCGTCTCTGAGATAAACAAAACTTTCACGTGCTAATGACTTTGTGAAAATATCAACAAACTGTTCCTGTGACCTGCAGTGTTTCAAATCAACTCTCTGATAAAATGAAATTTGGCATCAATATGCTTGGTCCTCTTGTGAAAAAAATAATTCTTTGATAATGCAATTGCTGATGTGTTGTCACAGAAAATAGTTGTAATTCTCTCTTGGTCGTGGTGAAGATCCCTCAACATCCTTCTCATCCAAACTGTCTGACATGTTGCTGCTGTTATGGCGATATATTCAGCTTCTGTTGTTGACAATGAAACTATCGGCTGCTTCTTCGATGCCCATGAAATGGCTCTAGAACCCAAATAAAAAACATATCCTGACGTGCTCTTTCTGTCATCGACACTTCCTGCCCAATCACTGTCAGTGTAACCAACTAGCCTGAAATCACTTGTTGCGGTGTACAAAATGCCATAATTTTTTGTCCCAATGACATACGTTATAATTCTTTTTGTTGCTTGCTAATGTGTCTCCTTGGGTGTCTCCATGAATCTCGACACCAAACTCACTACATACATTATATCCGGCCTAGTGGCGGTCAAATACATCTAGTGCCGGGTGTGGAGCTTAATTATCTTCTGTATTCAAAGGCCTCGTCGCATTGGACCCCAATTCGTAATGGGGTGGCAATGCCACCCATAAAATATACGCTAAAGGGGGGGTCTAGGGAGGGCGGCTATGACCTTTGGGAGCCCCCCCCCCTAGCAGGGGGAATCAGGGGTAGTGCCCCAAAAGCTAAAAATATATGTAAAATTGCCTTGTAAAATGTTTTAATTTCATATTCAATCTAGGCCATTCATTTGGCGAAGATCTGACAGTAGATGTTATGTTTAATTTAGGGCTTTTTTCCCTTAGAAGGCACCCCCTCACTATATATGAGGGAATTGTATTGTGTCTATGAATATCTGTATTCTGAGTGAGGAAGAGAGAGGAAAATTAAGAATGAAGAGAGAATTACAATGAATCCACTGTTGGTTGTATCTCTTTAGTTTGTTGGATAATATAAATGGAAGGACTAGCTGTTTCTCCATGGACGTAGCCCAAACTGGTTGAACCACATATATCTGTGTCTCTCTTGTTTTATGCATTTTTTGTGTTTATATTTATGCAATATTTTATGTGTTCCATTGCTTTGTAATATATAATTTTCTAACAACTGGTATCAGAGAAGAAGGTCTATTTGGATGATAAACTCATAGGAGAAAAGGGTTCTTGGTTCGAGTGGGATAAATGGCGGAAGATGGTAGGTTTAGGGTTGAAATATTTAATGGCCAAAACTACCAGTTGTGAAAGATGCAGATGGAAGATTGTTTGTACCAGAGAGATCTATACCAACCATTGAGCGGAAAGGCAAAGAAGCCGATGAGTATGACAGACACAAAATGGGATATTGTCAACAGAAAAGCACTTGGAACAATATGGCTATGCCTACAGGTGTTGGTAGCATTTAATATCTCAAAGGAAACAACAACAGAGGGTTTAATGTCGACATTGGCCAAACTATATGAAAAAACCTCAGCCTCAAATAAGGTATTTCTTATGAAGCATTTATTTAATATGAAGATGTTAGAAGGTGGATCTTTTTCTGATCATTTAAATGAATTTAATACAGATACCAGTCAATTAAGTTCTGTAGGGGTAACTTTCGATGATGAAGTTAGGGCTCTGTTATTTTTGTGCTCATTGCTAGAAAGTTGGAATGGTTTATTTATGTCCATTAGTAACTCTATCTCTGGATCTAGTACTTTAAAGTTTGATGATGTTGTCGGTGCAATCCTTAGCGAGGAAATGCAACGAAAAAGCTCTAGTGAGACATCCGGTAATGCTTTGATTGCAGAGTCTAGGGGAAGAAAAATGGAAAGAGGAAAGAGCCCTTCATATCACAGTAAGTCAAGAAAAGGCAGATCCAAGTCTAGATCGAGGATAGTGTGTTGGAAATGTGGGAAGAAGGGACACCTGAAGAAAGACTGCAAGTTTCAGAAGGGAAAAGAAGGAGACGCGCAACAAGAAAATAATCATGAAGCAAATGTAACAGGTGATGTGTTGCAAGATGCTTTGATTCTTTCATTAGAAAATATTGTTGATGCCTGGGTGGTAGATTCAAGGGCCTCATTCCGTGCCAGACCTGATAGGAAAAATTTTCATGATTATGTTCAAGGATATTTTGGACAAGTTCGATTGGGTGATGATAAAACCTGTAAAATCATTGGAATGGGTATAGTTTTCATAAAACAACAGAATGGAAATCAATGGATATTAAAGGAGGTAAGGCATGTTCCAGATCTGAAGAAAAATATTATTTCAACAAGCAAGTTGGGTGGTGAAGGTTGCGTAACTACTTTCACAGATAAAACCTCGAAGGTCACTAAAGGAACCCTAGTAATAGAAAAAGGAGAAAAGGTTGGTACGTTGTATTTATGCAATAGTATTTCTAATTCTGTTAATGCTTTAACCTCTATAGGAGTAGATACGACATTGTGGCATCTTAGGCTTGGGAACAAGAGTGAGAAGGGGATGCAGATCCTTCACTCAAGAAATTTGTTGCCAGGTTTGAAGCATGCTGATTTGGAATTATGTGAAAATTGTGTTTATGGAAAACAAAATAGAGCCAGATTTCTCAAAGTTGGGAAAGAAAAGAAGAGCGAAAAATTAGAACTTGTACATACAAATGTATGGGGACCTGCTCAGGTATCATCTCTTAGTGGCTCTTGTTATTATGTTACTTTTATTGATGATGCAACTAGAAAAACCTGGATTTATTGTATTCAAAATAAATTTGATGTATTTGATGGTTTCAAGAAATGGAAAGCTTTGGTTGAAAATGAGATAGGAAAAAGGTTGAAGTGTCTCAGATCAGACAATGGAGGTGAATATTGCAACAAAGAATTTGATAGGTACTGTTCAGAAAATGGAATTCACAGAGAGAAGAAAATTCCAGGAACACCACAACAAAATGGAGTGTCAGAAAGGATGAATGGGACAATCATGGAGCATGCAAGGTGCATAAGATTGCATGCAATATTGCCTTTACAATTTTGGGCAGATGCTATACGTAATGTTGTTTATCTAATAAACAAAGGGCCTTCAAATTCCTTGGATGGTCGTATTCCAGAGGAGGCATGGACAAGTAAAAAGGTAAACTACTCTTTTTTAAAGACTTTTGGTTGTGAAGCCTTTGTCCACATTAATAAAGAAAATAGAACAAAGCTTGAGGCAAAATCAAAGAAATGTACCTTTATTAGATATGGTGTTAATGATTTTGGTTATCTCTTTTATGATTATGAAAAACACAAAATCATTAGGAGTAGAGATACATATTAAATGAAAAGGTTTTGTATAAGGATCAGCTACTGGAAAAGAAACGGGAAAAAGAAAACAGAGAATACACAGTGCTTGAAGAGATCACAAAAAAAGTGATGGTGCCTGAAAATCATAATGATCAACAGCTAGAAACACAACCACAACAACAACAAGCACCTCAAACACTTGAAAGTGGTGTTAGAAGATCTACCAAGATAAGTAGACCCCCTAAACGATACTCTCCTTCATTATATTATGTATTTTTGACTGATTCTAGTGAACCAGAATGTTATGAAGAAGTAGTACAGGTAGAAACCAGGAAGAAGTGTGAGCAAACCATGAAAGAAGAGATGGAATCCTTAGCACATAACCAGACTTGGGACTTAGTCAGGTTGCTTGCGAGTAAAACAACATTGCAGAATAAATGGGTTTACCGGTTGAAGGAAGAAGATGGAGGTAGACAAAGGTATAAAGCTAGACTTGTGGTGAAGGGGTTTGCACAGAAAATGGTATAGACTTTGATGATATATTTTCTCTTGTTGTTAAAATTGCTTCAATCAGAACTATTTTAAGTCTAGTAGTAGTTGAAGATTTGCATCTTGAATAGTTAGATGTAAAGACAACTTTTCTCCATGGGGATTTGGAGGAAGAGATATATATGCAACAACCACAAGGATATGAGGTAAAAGGGAAGGAGAAAATAATGTGCAGGTTGAAGAAGAGCTTGTATGGCTTAAAATAGGCTCCAAGGCAGTGGTATCTAAAATTTGACAGGTTTATGTCTGAACAAGGTTATACTAAATGTCACTCTGATCATTGTGTTTATATAAAAAAATAAAATGATGACAACTATATTATATTGCTATTGTATGTAAATGACATGCTTGTTGCAGGTTCTAACACGCAGGAAATAAATGTGCTAAAAAGAAAATTGGAAAACTCATTTGCAATGAAGGATTTGGGTGCTACAAAACAAATCATTGGTATGAGAATAACTAGAGATAGGAAGAATCACAAATCAACATTGTCACAGAGTGAGTACATACAAAGGTGTTGAAAAGATTTAATATGTAGAATGTAAAACTAGTTAGTATACCTTTGGCTAGTCATTTCAAACTAAGTAAGGAAATGTGTACCAAGACTCAGGAAGAAATGACTTATATGTCTAAAGTTACATATGCATCGGTAGTTGGAAGCTTAATGTATGCAATGGTCTGCACAAATCTTGATATTGCACATGCAGTGGGAGTTGTAAGCAGGTACATGAACAATCCAATAAAAGAACATTGGATGACAATAAAGTGGATTCTAAGGTATTTGAGAGGTACCACAAATCAAGCATTATGCTTTGGTTGTTCAAACATTTCTCTACAGGGATATGTTGATGCAGATATGGCGGGTGATAGAGATAACAGGACGAGCACCACAGTGTATGTGTTTACTGTAGGTGGAACAACTGTCAGTTAGGTCTCAAAATTGCAATGTGTTATTGCACTCTCAACAATAGAAGTAGAGTATGTTGCCATTACAGAGGCTAGTAAAGAAATGATTTGGTTACAAAAGTTTCTGGATGAATTGGGTAAGAAGCAGGAGTTGGGCAGGTTATACAGTGACAGCCAGAGTGCCATACATCTTGCAAAGAACTCTGCATTTCATTCCAAGACTAAACATATATAGCTCAAGTACCATTTCATATGATCAGCATTGGAAGATGATCAATCAAAGATGGAAAATATACACACTAGCCAAAATCCTGCAGATATGTTAACAAAAGTTGTAACCAGGGAGAAACTGAGAGTCTGCTAAGTTTCAATTGGTCTTCAAGTATGTTGAAGAAGATGAGAAACAACTAGGTCCAAAATGGGATCATTTTCTAGTAAATGAAGCAGCGGTGGAGTTTCTATAATTAGTCTCCAAGTGGGAGATTGTTGGGTGTGGAGCCTGATTATCTTCTTTATTCAGAGGTATCGCCACATTGGACCCCAGTTCTTAATGTGGTGACAACATTGTCTGTAAATGTGTGCTTCCAGGGGGGTCCAGGAGGGCGACGCCGATTATTTGGAGCCCCCCCCTTGGCGGGAGATCGGGGGCACCACCCCCAAAGCTAAAAATAGATGTAAAATTGCCTTGTAAAATGTTGTAATTTCGTAGTCAATCTGGGCCGTTAATTAGGTGAATATCTGACGGTATATGTTATGTTTAATTTAGGGTTTTTTGCCCTAGAAGGCACCCCTTCGCTATATATGAGGGAATTGTATTGCGTCTATGAATATCTGTATTTTGAGTGAGGAAGAGAGAGGAGATTGAGAGCAAAGAGGGAATTACGACAGATCTGCCGTAGGTTGTATCTCTTCAGTTTGCTAGATAATATAAAAGGAAGGACTGGCTATTTCTTCGTGGACGTAGCTTAAACTGGGTGAACCACATATATTTGTGTCTCTCTTGTTTTATGCACTTTCTATGTTTATATTTTTGCAATATTGTAAGTGTTCCATTGCTTTGTACTATATAGTTTTCTAACATATAGTTGCATATCATACTTTTGTATAATGTCAGATTGACATTGTTGCTGCAATCTTCTTTGCTTAAATTCAACCCCATGACAATTGGAATCAGTGTGGGCTCGCTGTTCTACATCTTAAACCTCTCCAAAATGTTGAGCAGCGTAATAAAGATAGTGGAAGGGAACTATTGCAGTGTTGGATTTGTGGCAAAGATATTCACAAGAAGGATTTTCCATTGTACTAGGGTGGAAGACCTTAGATCTATAGTGCTCAAGAGGTGCAAACTATTGGGGATGTTAGGCAAAGCATTCCTTGGATTTATGCAGCATTTGATAACAAGCAAGAAGATTACCAGACATCCATTATTGAGATGGAAGGTAAGATCTATGATCGATTTGTTTCCATTTTGATTGATCCTCGATCTAATTATTATTATGTTAATCTTGACCTGGTGGATAGGTGTGGCTTGAATAAATAAGTGCATGTAGAGTCTTGGTTGGTGGAGTTGGTTATAGGGATCAATAAAAGAGTTCATCATTAGTTGAGAGCTTGTGCATTTGATTTGAATGATATACCTACATCAACACATCTAAATGTGCTTCTATTGGGTTCATATGGCATGTTTTTGGGTTCATATGAGAAGGCTATTGAGTGCTTGGATGATGATGGATAAAAGAGAATATTTCAGCATAAATCACATGATATTTCATTTGTCGACGCGTTTTGAACCAACGGGTGTGGTTCAACGTCAGGACAAGTTGAAGAATCATATCTAGAATGCATGCTAAATAGTCAGAGCAGAACATCCAAGGGCTATAATTTTTGACCAGGAAACGGCTATATTGACTAACTAACGGCTATATTATACTAGGAAACGGTTGTTAGTTATTCAGTATAGCTGTTGCCTGGTAAAAAATTATAGCCGTTGGATGTTCTGCTCTGACTATTTAACATGCATTCTAGATCTGATTCTTCAAATTGTCCTGACGATGGACCACACTGGTTGGTTTGAAACGCGTCGACAAATGAAATATCATGTGATTTACATCGAAAAATTCTCTCATAAACGATATGGATCACAGAAGCCTCAATTTAACAAAAGAGAATCTTGCAGGCAAAGAAGAAGCCTACATCAATGAGAATGGTTATAACTATGTAGGAAAAGCGTAGTCATAGAAAATGATGTGTATTATTTGTAGTGCATGTTTCCAGTGATAAAGGGAAAGATGTTGAGGATGTTGAAGTCTTGAAGAGGTATTCAATTTTGTAGCAGTTTTAGGATGTATTTCTAGTAGAGATTTCAGAGTTACCACCTCATAGGGAAGTGGAATTTTCCATTGAGTCAGTACCAGGGGCAACACCAACAACAAAGGTACCTTACAGGATGAGCACTCCAAAGTTAGTTGAATTGAAGTTGCATCTTAAGGAAATTCTTGATAAAGGATAAATAAGGCCAAGTGTGTCACCTTGGGGTGCGCTAGTGTTGTTTGTGAAGAAGAAGGATGGTACTCTCAGGTTGTGTATTGACTACAGATAGTTGAACAAGGTGACTATCAAGAGCATGTATCCTTTTCTGTGGATTGATGACTTTCTTGATTAGTTGAAGGGAGCATCAATTATCTCAAAGATTGATTTGGGATCACGATATCATTAAGTATGCATCAAAGAAGAGGACATCTACAAGACCACATTTCGTACCAGGTGTGGGAATCATGAGTTTGTAGTGGTAATGTTTGGTCTTACAAATGCTCCAGCTACTTTCATGTGTTTTATGAATAGTGGATTCTGTCCTTATCTGGACAAGTTTTTGATAGTGTTCATTGATGATATATTGATATATTCTAAGAATGAGGAAGAGCATGCAAAGAACCTAAAAATAGTGCTAATATTGCTGAGAGAGGATCAATTTTATGCTAAGCTTAGCAAGTGAAGTTTCTTTCAGACAGAGGTTCATTACTTGGGACGTGTTGTTTCCAAGGAAGCTATAGTAGTGGACCCAAAAATGATTAGAGCTATCATGGAATGGTTAGATCCTAGGAATGTTGATGAGGTCAACTAATTCATGTGACTAATAGGTTATTATAGGAGGTTCATCAAGAACTTTTGATAGATTACATATCTTATTACATCATTTCACAGAAAGCGAAAGAAGTTTGAATGGAATTAGGAGAGTGCAACTAGTTTTGAGAAGTTGAAGAAATTTCTTACAAATGCTCGAGTCTTGAAGATTGTAGATCAAAATAAATATTTTTTGGTATGTATAAATTATTGCAAGAGAGGACTTGTTGGAGTCCTGATGCATGGAGGATAGGTGGTATGATGAGTCAAGGAAGCTGAATGAGCATCATAAGAACTATGTGACTCATGATCTTGAGTTGGAAGGTATCATTCATACATTGAATATGTGGAGGCATTATCTCCTTTGCAGGAGGTTTGTTCTGATGAGTGATCATAGTGGATTGGGGTACTTGTTTGGCCAACCCAATTTGAGTGGAAAGAAATCTATATGGTTGACTACTCTCAATGAGTTTGATCTCAAGATCAGGTACATTAAGGGTAAGGAGAACAGGGTTGCAGATGCTCTGACTAGGAGAGTCTAGGTGAATCATATTGCAATAGTGAGTTCTTATGGGACAAACTTATAGGAGTGAATCTTGTAAGCAAGACAACATGATGATAAGTAACAAAAGTTGAGGCATAGATTACAACAGGAGGGTGAAGGTGACAGGGATGAGGAGTATCATCTTAGGACATATGGCTTGGTCAAATTCAATAACAAGATTTATGTGCAAGATGACAGTGAGCTCAAGAATCTTATCTTGAGGGAGTTTCATTTTAAGGTGTATTCAAGTCACCTAGGATATTAGAAGATGTTGACAAAAATTAAGAAATTCTATCATTGGCCGAACTTAAAGAAAGAGGTGGCTAAGTTTGTTGTGAGATGTTTGGACTATCAACAAGTAAAAGGATAGTGTAAGCATCCAATTGGGTTATTGCAGCCTATTCTAATTCTAGAGTGGAAATGGGAGGTCATTTCCATGGGCTTCATTACAGGTTTTCTAAGGACATGGAAGCAACATGATTCTATCATGTTTGTGGTTGATAGGTTGAGCAAGGTAGCTCACTTCAATGTAGTTAAGTATACAAATTCAACTAGTGAGGTAGCTCAAATATTTATCAGGGAGATCGTGAGATTGCATGGTGTTCCTAAGAAGATCATATCAAATAGTGATGCCAAGTTCACTTCTAGGTTTTGGAAGGAGTTGTTTGTAGGTTTAGGACAAATTTGGCTTTTAGTACAACTTATCATCCAAAGACAGATGGAAAAATAGAGAGGGTCAACATGATTCTTGAGGACATGTTGAAGATGTATGTCATGCATCAACATAAGAAGTGGGAAGAGTATCTTCCACTGGTGGAGTTTTCATATAATAACGGGTATCAAAATTCCTTAAGGATGAGTCCATTTGAGTTTCTTTATTGGTGGAGTTGCAATACTCCCATCAACTAGAGTGATCTAGTGAACAATGTGTTAATTGGACAAAACATGTTGGCTGAGATGGAACGAGAGATGCAAGTTATTAAGAGGAATTTGAAGATAGTAGAGGACATGTAGAAGCATTATTCTAATCACCACAGGGAATTCAAGCTATTTAAGATTGGGGAGTATATGTGCTTATGCATCAAGCCTAAGAAGATCTCTTTAAATATTGGATCATTTGCCAAGTTGGCACCTCAGAATTGCAGGCCTTTTGAGATCCCTGAGAGGATTGGATTGATGGCCTATATACTTACACTGTCACCAATAGTGAAATTACATGATGTTTTCCTTGTTTCATTGCTTAAGATATATGTCGAGGATGTTGATCATGTGATTGACTGGTTTGTATTGTAAGCAAAATGGAGGGAGAATTCCAGCTAGAACTATAATGCATATTGCAATAGAAATAACTCATGCTCTGGAACCGAGCAATTGAGCAAGTTAAAGTGCAGTGGAAGCACTTTGGGCCTATTGAAGCTACATGGGAGATGGATGTTCATATTTGCGCTTTCTATCCTTCATTATTTGCTGGTTCAAGTAAATGCGTTTTTGGTATATATATATATACCACAATGAGCTGGGTTATAAAGCTCCAATAAGCGATATGTATATTAAGCTATGTTATAAAGATCCATATGTAGTATTTTTTGTTTTAAGCAGTTTGTTGGTCATAAGTGTCATAGAACACCGAGGACGATGTTCCCCTAAGGGGAAGGGGTTTGTAACAACCCTGGGTTGACATTTCAAGTGGGAGGGGTTTGTAACAACCCTAGGGTAACGTTTCAATTAATAAAGTATAATAAAGACAAAATAAGACCAAGGTCATGGGTCACTTATTCCTAGATTAATGTTTGGAAAACGTTATAGTGGGTATCACTTTTGGTTTATTAATGGCTATGGAAATTGGCAAAGGAAAATAGGTAATAATTGTCATTTTATTTATTAAAGATAAAGAAAAATAGGAGAAAAAGGGAGTGAATAGACACAAATTTGCATGCTAAGGAAATTAGAGGAAAAATGAAGGAAAATGAAGAAAAAGGAGACATCAATGATAAAAAGGCATAAGAGAACCAATTCACAATTTATGACAAATTGGTTAGATTTTTTTTAGTTTTGGCTTTGGAATAGTTTCAGAGAGAGAAATAGCTCCAAGAGAAGAAAGCAAGTAAAGGAAGGAAAAGGAAAGAAAAGGAAAGCAAAGAAAAGCAAGGAGAAGGTTGGATCAACAACTTCAATAAGAAGATTTTGTAGGTAACATGTTGCATGTGTGATTTCCTAGTTGAGGTGTGAATGCATGGTACATGCATTTGTTTATTTGGTTCATTTTCTTCCATTGACATGGGTTTTCCCTAGTTTGATAGTGGTATCCGCCTTGTCTTGCCATTTCCACGATAGCCATGGTGTGATGGGATTCATTTCTTGGTTAAGATTTGGATTGCTAGAAGGCTTTGGAATCGAGTGAGGTGGTCTCAAGGAAATTTTGAAGGGTTGGGGGTGGAGATGGGTTTCTCCAGGAAGCCCTCAACAAGTGGGTGGAGACATGAAAATTCCTTAAGGTATGGTGAAAAAATTTTGAGGAATCCAAGCTTGGATTGGTTTTGTGATCTTGGGACCTATTTAGGTGAGATCATGGTAGTTTGAGGGTGGAGGTGGTTTAAACTGCGCATTCCCTTGGTTTTTTATGTCTTGGTTTATCCCATGAGATCCCACATTCATTCTTAGAATATGGCATGGGGGTGATTGGATGAAAGAAATATTTGGTTCAGCCCCATCCTTGGTCGGGTGGTATGCAGAAATCCCTGACTTGGTTGGATTTTTCATAAGTTAATAAGAGTTGTTTTCCTATTGCGATCTATGAGAACTTGTACTTCATATTATGTTGATTTGATGTTTGTTTTATCATGTTTAATGTTCTGGTTATATGTTGGTTATAAGCATGGTTCTATGATGTGCTATAGCTATGCCTCTTGTTATGCTTTGATAAGTTATTAAATGGTTGATGAATGCACAAACTAAATAGTGTTTTTGTAGCTACTTGAGAGGGAATTAGACCTTCTCAATTTTTTTATATGAAGTTCATAGATTTATACTTAGATATGTATTCATGACCTATAGCTTATATGTTTACTATATGTTTGAAGAAATGTATAGTGTGTTCTAGGGAGTCTAGGTCAAGTTGTTTCTTCAAGTTTGAAGGTCTAGCATTGTTGCCATCTAAAATATGATTCTAGAAAGTAGCAAGAATTTTTGGGGAGTGGTTTGGAGGTTAGTCTGGAAAAGTGGTTCAGATCTCAGAACCGTTGACACAGAACAAGGGAAATTAGGTCATAACTGCATAGAGGAAGACCTATGCATGTGGTTGGAGGCCTATAACCATACTCTTGCCTTAATGTGTGTGCAGTTGGAGTGTTAGGTAAGTGAAAAATGGATCCAACTCAGGGATTGACTACTTGGGTTGGCTTGCAGTCTTCTGACTGGTATGTGGTATATGAGGGGTGACAATAAAGTTGTCGGTCTTTTCACCACTTCGATAACTAGGACTTGGAGGTTAGGTCTTCTCACAGTATCACTTCGCTTCACATTCGCTTAGAGGGCTTGTAAAAATGGGTAAATGTGGGGAGGGACAATTATGATTCTGAAAGTATGTGGCTTCAAATTAGTAACTATTCCCTTAAAACCCACATGTTTGATGTTGAAATGGGTGGTTATGGAATTGTTTTGGGAGTTTAATTATTAAGGACACTAAGAGTCATCACTATAGATTTCGAAGAGTTATACATATGTTTCCATTAGAAAGAGAATCATTACAGTTTCTAGTGAACCACAACAAGTTCTTTAAGGCTTAGAATTTCACAATACATGGAAAAAATTCTTCAAATAGGGCATTATACAATTATTTCCCATTTCCATGTCATTTAAGCCTTTGATACCCCTTCCAAATCTATCCATATTGACATGAAATTAGTCTTGGCCAAACATGAGTTAGTCTTTGAAATAGCTATAAATAGTGGCAGGGAATTATTGTAGTGTTGGATTTGTGGAAAAATAGCTATAAATTAAGATCCATTTTACCATATACATTAAAATGATAATTTTGTAACCATATTTAAATTTCATTAATAAACACATAAAAACTTAATAGTTATAATATAACAAAATTCCCTGCCACTATAAATAGTAGTTATAAATTAAGATCCATTTTACCATATACATTAAAATGATAATTGTGTAACCATATTTAAATTTCATTAATTAACACATAGAAACTTAATAGTTATAATATAACAAAATTTTTAACCATATATATTCACCCCACTTTAGCATGAATATTATTAACCATACCATACCATGGGCCAACATTTCTTACCCGCACTGAAATAACTAGTACTTAGATTAAAACTTAAAATTCATAGCGTACACTTTTTATCTCACGAGTCATCATCGTCTTTTGATTTGGGTATTAAAGAAGGAAGAAAGAAGTTTACACAAGAAGTATTTGCAGAGTGTGGGATGTGGGATGCAATTTGTGGGAGTGTAAAGGAAGCAATTTGGAGAGTGCGGCTGTAAGTGGCTATTTGAGTTTTGAGTTCTTTTATTTTTAGAAGAAAAAAATATTTGTATTAGAGAAAAATATTTACATCATGAATTACATTTCAAACATTTTAGAAAAGACTTTCGAAACAAATTCTAGAATAGATGACCATATTAATTGACCATTTCTTCTAGTCTCATCAGTTCAAAACACCATACATTTCCCTACAATATTCATAATTCAACAGGAACTCCTATATATCATTTACCAATAAAAAGCACAAATAAACTTGTATCAACATCACCATCTTCAGGGAAATAAGAACATTAAAAAAACAATCGCAATAGCTATAAGGAAGAGGAATGTATGTAATGCCCCTCAGTTCCAACTATCTGCCAACAAAATAAAGTAGATATAACTTGACTGATCGCTTGAGCATTAGGAGCTCTGATACATAGGACCAGAGGTTCGCTAGAGGCATACATTCAGATCCATATCCAAAAAAAACCATAAAAACAAAAGGGAACCTTATATATCAATGTGTTCCTCCCGTATAAGTGCCCCAAATGCAAATCCCTAGAAGTGTATGTGATCCATTTATGCAATATTTTTATTTCTATAGTTTGTCCGCTACCATGTTTTATTCCCTATAAATGTAGGAGAGTGATATTCTTGGGAAAGTGGACAGTAAAGACACTGTTTAGTACCACCAATGGAATAAATCAGTAAAGGTGACTCTGTTCTGTACAACCAACCAATGGAATAGATTAGAGAAATTTAGAGTTTCCCATTTATTAGCCCAGTCTATAATGATCTTAGAGTCACCAAATAAATTGATCTCATCAATCCCATCCAAGTGGCACAAAGGAGAATTCCCCATAAGACCAACAACTCCACTTTAGTATTTATCCATTTGCCATTTGAAACAATAGTATTCATCAAGGTCCTGATAGATCACCATATCACTAACACATATCCTTGCAAATACAACCCCATAAAGTAAATCATTGGAAATTTATTCCACACATTGAAACAATAGTATTCATCAAGGTCCTGATAGATCACCATATCACTAACACATATCCTTGCAGATACAACCCCATAAAATAAATCATTGGAAATTTGTTCCACACATCCCTTAGCCTAATGTGCCTGGTGTTTTGTGTCATGGTCACAAGACCTTTCTCCTTTCTCGAGGAAATATGAGGATATCTTGATACATGTCTCCAGCATGCCAAGATCTCTATGCAAAAAAATCAGAGTGTCACTCGCCCTCCATATGCCCCAAAATATGTAAAGTGAGAGGGACCTATATGCCTTATACCTTCTTGTCCTTGTAAAGTGGGAAGGCGTATTGAAGGTTCTGGTTCTCCATGCTCATTCGATTTCAGTCGATTCAATAAAATTGCACGACTCATTCTTTTCACAAGATACCAAATACAACACATTCTTCTGACAAATGAAATAGAATAGATTATGGTAGGGTTTATATTGTGACACATTAACATATTCAAATCCATTATATTACTCCTCCTCTATACAATATAATGGATTAAATACTTTAATACTTTAAATTAAAAATTAAAAATCACATAGCATTGCTGAGAAAGAAAAAAAAATAATTGGTCAAGATAACTTACAAACCATAAACAATAAGCCTAACCAAAGTTCAAAGGTGAGGTATAGTGCCTAGTGGGGTAGGGACTAATAAGGCACATACATATAATGCAAGAAGTGTTGTATTCTAAAGCTTGAATAGTAATAAAATAAAATGTATCATGATTTGTTTTTGCTTCTAATTATGTTAATTAGTTGAATTATTAGATGGTCAAGGTAATTGGTATAATGATTAAAGATTGTTTTGGTTTTTGTGGGGTTTAGTCTTCATCATATTTTTTATTCAAATATTATGGGGAGGGGTTGAGGATGGGGGCCAATTTCAAGGGTTAAACTATCCCATAGGACATCCAAGGTTGATTGAATCTTGCCTAATCTTACTCATAACATCCCACATTGAGGTTAATCATTCTTTCATGCAACATTAGAGTTAGCTCTAACCTATTATAAAAAAATGATTAAAAATTGTTATATTAAAAAACTAACACAACTAAAAATGTAACATGTGTAACTAACTTCCAATATTATATCATAAATTACAACTTATTTAAAATTAAATTAAAAAATACATTAAAATAAACAATTATACAAATAATCACGCACATAATAATTACACATGGAATGAAAGTTTAAGAGGAAATGATACATTTACTCTTCTTTAATGCTAAAATACTAAAAATAAACATAAAAAACTTCACACTTTCCAATGCTCTATTGCTTAGCTCCGGTCCTTTATCTACTTGACTGTAATAAAACATTGAAAAATCAATTATAATGATTATTGTTTTATATATTCTCCAATGTTAATTATTTAGTTCATCTATATTGATCTTCATGTCTTCTTCTCTTATTTCACCCAATTTTATTTATGTTACAACTTTTCATCTTCCTTTAGTTTTTTAGTTCATAGTAATTTTTTTGTCATGTGTCTGCGACATGAAAACTTCACACTTTCCAATGCTCTATTGCTTAGCTTCTGTCTATTATCTACTTGACTGTATAATAAAACATTGAAAAATCGATTGTAATGATTATTGTTTTATTTATTCTCCAATGTTAATTACTTAATTTCATCTATATTAATCTTCATTAATCTTCATGTCTTCTTCTCTTATTTCACCCAATTTTCTTTATGTTACAACTTTTCATCTTCCTTTAGGTTTTTTAGTTCATAGTAATTTTTTGTCATGTGTCTGCGACATGTTAATGTTCATGGTTACACTCATGTTGTGCACTTGTTTTTTTTATCTCACACACTCCACTTTGTTTTCCATGTTAACATTGTTTACATGCTTCCTCTTTAAGTATTACGTGCTTTCTTATTATATACTAAAACTATGCATTGCATTTTAAGTATTACGAATTTTATTATTATATACTAAAATTGTGCATTGCATTTTATCATGTTAGTCACACTTTTTCCTTTTTACATTGGACACGATGTTGTGAAGAAATACACAAAATTAGGAAGGTAATTAGATCAACATGAGATTGCATTTTATTGACAAGGTGTATTTATTAATACATTGTTTTGCTTTTTGGTTTCATATTCCAAGAGATTTTTTGGACTTCTAATAATTGTTGGAATTCTTCCATACCAATTTTTACAAATTAGGTGTCTAACATTCCCCCATTAATTAGAAGGGGTGTATATGAGTCCAATAAGAGAGCTAAAATATAAATATATATAATAGTCACTCACTAGTGGTGATCTCTAAAAGAGTGGTTTAAGGAAGACTAGAGACAATGTTAGGTAGAAAAAATCAAGGTCTTTACCACTAGTGGTTTAAAGTTGACCACCAATTCTGGAACTGAAGCTCAAAGCAGTTCCTGGAACAATTCCAAATCTAGGTATAACTTGAAGTCTTCTATGAAGTGGAAGTGCTCCCTGATGATGGTTTGAAGATGACCCCAAACTAATGTAGAAAAAATACAAAATCTTCTGTTGGTGGTGGTTTAATGTAGGCCACCAACAAAAAAACATGCTCATGGAGCATGAATCTATCTCTGGCTACAACTCTGAAACTGGCTATGGCTGAATCTAGCTCTAGGCTTTGGTCGCTAGCTTTGGTTTAGGATGTGGTTCAAACTCACTTGATTAATATTTGAAGCAAGTAGTTGATCATCAATTCCCCCTCTTATCAGATATAAGGTGAGAAGAAGATATCTCTACTACAAGACATGTTAATACTCAAGCACAAATTATGTGGTATGATCGATATATCTTCTTAGTTGTTGAAAACCATTTCTAAGAATAAATCCATCCAAGTTGAATTTTTGTTCTTGCAGGTTTCTTGTTTCTAGAAATTTTGTTTGAATGATGAGTGTTCTTACTAGAATGATCAAAATGGTGAAGATCAAAACATTGATATTTCAGATGGCCAATCATAATGTTTGCATTTCTGAATCTATTGTGGTTATGGAAGAGGAGCAGGATGTGGAATAACTGAAGATGAACCATCCTAAAAAAACCAAACACTTCGAAACTTGATGGGTTTGGAATGTGAGAGGACACATCCTTTTCATGTCCAATAACAATTTTGTTTTGGTTGCTGATAAGTGTGTCCCATTGTCTCATGATGGGCTTGAGAAGTGCTGCCTTGATCCAGGTGGATATTGGTGGCCACCCACCAGGTCCACTTGGAGCCCCACCATTGTTTCTTTCAGCTTTTCAGTTTTCTTAATTATAGCACAGTTTACTATTTTTAGCAGTTTTCCGGGTCTTGAACTTCCGGAGCCCATTTTGAGGCCTTAAACGACATTTTTTGGGAAAAATGGGAGCAACATGGGTTAATGAATTCATGTTTCTCTTCCCAAAGTTGTAGTTCTCGGATACATATTTCTAACAAGATATTGTGCGCATCAAATAGAGATCGTATGCCAAAGTTATGACCCTGGGAAGTTGATGTACCAATTTACCCAAACGGGGCCCACAGTTTGGAATTTCGTCTTTTAGGGTTAGGTTTTAGGATGTTTATGGTTTTCCATTGTTTTTCAACAATAAATAGGCCTTCGAGCCTCATTGTAACATAGTTCAAAGGCAAGTAGCAACTACATCTCTTTTTAGAGATAAGCTACCATCGCCCTAGCTAGTTTATTTCCATTTCTATTTGTAAGCATATTTCAGTGTTTTATAGTAATAACAATGTAAACTTTGAAACAGGAACTCTGGCCAAAAAAACCCCGAAAAAACATCAAAAACAGTGCTAAAAACGAAAAGTGTGTATACTGGAATGATGGTTTTTTTTTTAAGGTCAATTTTGAACATGTTTTAAAAAATGGCAGTGAAAATGAAATTTTTGTGCCAAAAACACCTTGAAAATGAGAGTGTTGATACTAGAACGATGATTTTTTTTTAGGGTCAATTTTCAATATTTTTAAAAAATGCTAGTAAAACCGAATTTTTATGTGCAAAAAAACAATTGTTTATGAGGAAAAAACACACTATTGTTTTTGGTAGAATAACATTTTTCTTTCCTAAGTACAAATTCAACATGTTTTCAACCATAACATGCTAGATAGAAAAAAATTGGAATTTTTTCAACCATAGAATTAAAAACCACGACATTATGAACAAATTACATGACTAAATTAATCAAAATGTTATTATTTGTATATTGAATGAAACATACATTATATCTATAATTTAATGTTGCGTTGTAGATATTCTAAACAATAAAAATTATCATAATTAAGGCATATAATCCAAAAACATAAAAATGACTCATAACTTCTGATTTAACACCATATGGAAATCAAAAATTTTATTTCAAGATATGATGCAAACATCAGTTATATAAACTGCCTTAAACAATTATTCAAAATCACTCATATTTTCTTGCACACCATCAGAATTCACATCTTCAGATGAATGACTAGATGCTGATGAATATGTTCCATATTCTTCTCTTTCATCAACTAGTGCCCCATCTGATCCACATGCATGCCCACCATTTCAAGTTTCAAAATTCTTCTAGATCTATGACTAGTTTCAGTAGACTCCCATCTCAACACTGTTCCTTCTGGTAACAACCTTTTCAGAATCTCTATCGTCTTGAAGCGAAGAGTTCCTCTCTTTGTTAAATTGAAGTCATAAACAAGTATGTCAACATCCTTTTAAGATGTCTATGCAGCGACGATTTATATTTGTACCCTTTCTTTTTCTCTTTCTGCCATTTTTTTGTCAACTACCATCTCTAGCTTATACACTCCATTGAATGGGTGTGTATTTGTGGCATACCAATGTACTTCAACACCTGTAACATCCTCATTTTCTGTAAAGACCTTTATAACCTTAGCAACACAAAATGGATAGCCATTGGGATCTCCATCTGCTAGCATTGCAATCATGCAACCCTCCTTAATATCTTGTATTGAACCCATGTAAAGGTCTTCCATGGCTTCACGTTGTGCATGAGATATTCTAGAACCAATATACATCTCTCTTTCCTTTTCCTATGAAGAATTAATAATACCTTAATATTGTTGCTGTTCAACAATGTTTATATCGTCATGTTTATTTGACACATTTTGTGGCCAAATAAATGGATTTTTCAAAGGTGTATCTTCACTTGTTGTTGTTGAAATGATATCACTTTGACTATTGAAAAATGACTCCCACCAAACTGAATCAGTAATGTCAAAGTACTCATATATCTCTAATACATTTTTTAATTTCCTCTAGGAAATCAAAATAATTTATAACTCTATTCTGTTTGCGTGCATTATGAACTTCACCAACTGATTGTAATAACAATATTTTTGATGCAAATATTGGATGATTTGGAATGAACTTCAAAAATTACAAACCTGATGATGGTGCCCTTTCTGCAGTAGCTGAAAACTTCTTTCCCCATATTAGTGTTTTCCCATCAATTTTTTTGATACGAAATTGATTTTGGAAGCTAATGTCATTAAGTTGTTCAATGCATTTCTCCTCACCATGCGATCCTTGAATAAACCTTCGCATGTCAACAGTTTCTTCCAACACATCAAAAGTAGGCTCTGGCATGTATGATTTCTTAATACATTCAATTAATGATGGCAAGCTCCCAACTTCCTTCCTCCTCAATGTGACTAAAAAACAACTGAACATCTCATTAATATGGTCATGAGTGTGCCCAACAAGAAGGAAACCAACCTTTACCTTCTGAAAAATTCTCAATTCAACAAGCATGTTTAGATATCCAAAAACAACTTGATTTTTGTTTTCACGGCAAGTGTTGTCTAATTGTAGATACAAAACTTGAGGAAGATTACCAGACCAATGAGAAAGCACATCATGAATTATGGTTATTATCAGATTTGCATAATTATGAATATTTGGAGCTGTGAAGTACACCCTTGGCAACATTTTCCCATTGAAGACCATATAACCGACCAAGTGATACCAAATAAAATTTTCCTCTTGTAAATTTTTGGGTGTGCAAAAAAAATGTGGTAAAAGTGTTTTTTTATGGTCCATACCATCAATTATCAAACCCAAATATTTATTTGGATTAGCATAACACTTCTTTCGATGCTTGTATAACTTTTTCCTTTCACTTGTTTTTTGTTCGCGATGCTCTTGAAGTTCTTTGACAATTGAATCTACACAACATAAAAGAAAGCCATTAAGAAATAACATAATTGATGACTATACAATTTTAAAATTTAAAGTTATGAGTGCTTACCTCTTTCTAACCCTTCACATTTGTCCCTTTTTATTTAAGAGAAGCACATGTACTGCAAATCCCCATCCTTGTCTTCTTAGGAATATGGATATTGTTGAATTATTTCTTCCATACCTTCACAAATATTGATATGTAATAAACCGACCATGTCCCTCAGTGCCTTCTGCATATTCTTAGTATAAGTTGTAGATTTATCTTCTTGAAAAATTATCTAGAATATGTATTGTCTCTCTTTTTGGCATACACTCTCCATGCTTTGAAAATAAATCTTTCATCCATGACATTGCAGTATTTGATAATGGCTCAAACTGTCATTTATGACGTACTTCTGAATAAAATGTGGGATCCTTTTCCAAATTTTCATGAATTCTCGAGAGACAAAAATTCCACATCGAATGAAACATTGTGAAAGCCTTTCTACAGATAAATAAAGACCCAATATGATAATCATAATCTGACAATGTAGATTTCATGCACCCAACTAAATATGAATTTTGCATGCTTTTATTCATTAACAAATATCTCTTCCTTTTCTCTAATGCAAATTTGAAATCCATATGTTTCAAGAAATTTTCTTGACAACATTCACTTGAAATAAGAGAGCTGATAGAACTTCTTCTCGTTAGATATTCTGCTCTACTCCTTGTATAACTAGAACATTTTGGATTGATACGAGAAGGTATGCTCCTACTCCTTGATACAATATTTCTTGGCAACATCTCCATCATTGGATCATCATTTGTATAATCATTTTCATCATCATTGAGAGGAATGTTATCCACACTATGATCAGTTGTGCTTTTCAAATGCTAACTTGGAGGATATTATTCATCTTCCCCTTCTTCAGTGCTATTGTCATAGTCCTTAGAATTGGGACTAAATGGAAAATTTGACTCGATGATTATTGGATATTCTTCCTCATGTGAATTTTCAGTGCTGCTCTCATAGTCCATAGAATTAGGACTATGTTGAAAGTTTGACTATTTACTTATTAAAAATGCTACATCCTCTCCTTTGTCACTGCTACCTTTATAGTCATTAGGATTAGGACTAAGTGCTTCATCTTGTACTTCATCACTACTACTCTCATAGTTCATAGGATTAGGACTAAGAGGACACTGTGACACTCCATTCTTTTGAAATTTTTTATCATGCTCTTCATCACTACTGCTCTCATAGTCCATAGGATTAGGACTAAGTGGACACTATGACACTACATTCTTTTGAAATTTGTCATCTTGCTCTTCATCACTGCTACTCTCCTAGTCCAATGGATTAGGACTAAGAGGACACAACGACACTCCATTCTTTTGAAATTTTTCGTCACGCTCTTCATCACTGCTGCTCTGATAGTCCATAGGATTAGGACTAAGATGACACCGTGACACTTCATTCTTTTGAAATTCTTCATCATGTTCTTCATCATTGCTACTTTCATAGTCCATAGGATTAGGATTAAGTCGACATTGTGACACTCTATTCAGTTGAAATTCTTCATCACTACTGCTCTCATAGTCCATAAGATTAGGACTAAGAGGACACCGTGACACTCCATTCTTTTGAAATTCATCATCATGCTCTTCATCACTGCTGCTCTCATAGTCCATAGGAATAGGACTAAGAGGACACCGTGACAGTCCATTCTTTGAAGTTCGTCATCATGCTCTTCATCACTGCTTCTCTCATAGTCCTTAGGATTAAGACTAAGTGGACACCGTGACACTACATTCTTTTAAAATTCGTCATTATGCTCTTCATCACTGCTACTCTCATAGTCCTTAGGATTAGGACTAAGTGCACACCATGACACTCCATTCTTTTGAAATTCATCATCATGCTCTTCATCACTGATGCTCTCATATTCCATAGGATTAGGACTAAGAGGACACTGTGACACTCCATTCTTTTGAAATTCATCATCATTCTCTTCATCACTGCTGCTCTCATAGTCCATAGGATTAGGACTAAGAGGACACCGTGACAGTCCATTCTTTTAAAATTTTTCATCATGCTCTTCATCACCGTTTCTCTCATAGTCCTTAGGATTAGGTCTAAGTGGACACTGTGACACTCCATTCTTTTGAAATTTGTTGTCATGCTCTTCATCACTACTGCTCTCATAGTCCATAGGATTAGGACTAAGAGGACACCATGGCACTCCATTCTTTTGAAAATTTTCATCATGCTCTTCATAATTGTTGCTCTCGTAGTCCTTAGGATTAGAACTAAGTGGAAACATTGACACTCCATTCTTTTGAAAATTTTCATCATGCTCTTCATCACTGTTGCTATCATAGTCCTTAGGATTAGAACTAAGTGGACACATTGACACTCCATTCTTTTGAAATTCGTCATCATGCTCTTCATCATTGCTACTCTCATAGTCCATTGGATTAGGATTAAGTGGACACCGTGACACTCCATTCTTTTGAAATTTGTCAACATGCTCTTCATCACTGCTGCTCTCATAGCCCATTGGATTAGGATTAAGTGGACACCGTGACACTCCATTCTTTTGAAATTTGTCATCATGCTCTTCATCACTACTGCTCTCATAGTCCATAGGATTAGGACTAATTGGACACTGTGACACTCCATTCTTTTGAAATTCTTCATAATGCTCCTCATCACTGTTGCTCTCATAATCCTTAGGATTAGGACTAAGTGGAATCTGTGACTCTTTATTTATTTGAAATTCTTCATCCCCTCTTTCATCAGTGCTGCTCTCATAGTCCTTAAGATCAGGAATAATTATACATCATGACACTCCATTCTTTTCAAATTCTTTATCATGCTCCTCACCACTGTTGCTCTCATAAGCCTTAGGATTAGGACTAAGTGGAATCTGTGACTCTTTATTTATTTGAAATTCTTCATCCCCTCCTTCATCAGTGCTGCTTTCATAGTTCTTAGGATTAGGACTAAGTGGAAGAATTGACTTTCTATTCATAGTAGAATAATTTCCGTTATATTCATCAATATGATTCGAGTTGTTACGCGATGAAGATGTTGATGCTTTACAAAGCGAAAGTTCACTATGAGAAGAATCCATCCCTTTCAAATAGAAGAGGTTGAATGATACAAATGCAGACTCTCCTAAAGATATTATATAGCTTAGAGAATGAAATTTTCCCTCCAAAATGTTTCACCAAAATATTTCCCTCCAAAAAATTTGTTTCATGTATTTTCTTTCATTATTTTATTCTACAATTTATTGAAAAAATTTTATTTAAATTTTTTATTGAAATAAATCTTTAAGTTTTAAAATGTAAACTAAAAATTTTACCTAATTATTTTAATAGTTAAATTATATAATATTTACTAAACAATTGATTTTTTTTTTAATTTTTATAATACCTTCTAAAACAAATTAATCCCACATTAACCGTACGATAAAACATCTCCGTAATTTCACCTATATAATAAATTTCATTATCACTATTACTCACATCACATCAAGATTTTCCGAGGTTCGTTAAAGGACTTGGGGCGAATTTGTGGAACAATGATATTGCTATCAAAAACATATTCAATGGAGGATTCTTGCATTTGAAAGCTTGGTTAATTTTTTCTTTGCAAATTTTAAAATTAAATAAGTTTAATGAAGTTTCATTTTTTTTTTTTTAATTAAAACTTTTTGTGGACCAAATTTACCCACTATGTCCGTAGTGGGCATGGTGGGCCCAGTAATGCTCACGGCGGTCAAATGGGCCCATAGGTTAGGGGAAATGGGGATGGCTACCCGACTGTTTGCCCCACCTCGCTGGTCTGCGGGGTGGCGGGCCATCAGGGTGGCATAGGGGGAGCTGTGGCATCTCCTCCCTGCGCCACCCTGACAGCACGCTGCAGCTCCCCCCGACGCCACCTTGACGGCTCGCCTGCCCGCGGGGTGGTTGGCGGCCGGGGTAGTGCTGGGGAGCTGTAGTAGCTCTTGCCCACGCCACCCTGGTGGCCCACCCGCCTTTGGGGTGGTGGGTGGGCCGCCGGCACGACAGCTCCCCCCACGCCACCTCCTCGGCCTGCCCGCCTGCGGGGTACATAGTGGCGTGGGTGGAGCTGCGACAGCTCCTCTCGTGCCACCTCGATGGCTGCAACTCCCCTTGCGCCACCCGAATGGCCCGCCACCTTGACGGCTTGCCACCCCATAGGCGGGTGGGCCGCTGGGGTGGCGCGGCGGAGTTGATCACCCCGACGGCCCATGGGCAGCCCCTCCGCCCGACCCTTGCAGCTCGACGGTCTGCGGGGTGGTGGGGTCGCCAGGATTGGGTGGGCGGTAGTGGTTGGGCCGCTAAGGTGGGCTAGGGGGCTGGAGCCAATTTCCGGTTCGGTTGGCCGACCGATTTTCAAGGTGTAGTGGCAGGGTGATGTATTTTTTTTTTTAGATTTTTATGGTTTATTAAATTAATTATCATTTATCGTTTTCATTATTAATTTAAGTTACTATGTTTTTGTCATTTACTAATTTACGTGTGTTTTTTCTTTAGGAAAATGGCATCAAAAAAGATTTCTGTGAATCTTTCTAGACCAAAGACTCTTAAAGGTGGATCTTCAAAAAACATTGGTGAACGAATCCCACTTGAGCTGATGGCTACAAATCTTTCAAGTCCCTCAAATGATAAGATGATTTCATACTGGAAGAAATCAAAAGAAGTGAAACTTCCATAAAAAATCTGGTACGTGAAAGAAAGAGAAAGCCAAAATGTGCAATTATATCTATATGTTAATATACCTAATGATAATGGAATTTATGACGTCATGGGAAAATTCATAAACATGTGTTCAGTACCAGACAGTGAAGTTTTTTATATACTTACAAAACCACCGAAGTCACATGAAAGGATTAAATACGAGTTATCATATTCATTGTATGACACGAGAGAGGTATCTACAAAGTTGTGTAAACAAATTGTAAATGAGATAAAACAAAATATCGTAAGTATTGTTTTTTATATTTGTGTTTTGCGTTCTTGTAACTGTCTCACTATATTTTTTTAACTTTGTTTTTATTGACATATGATATTTTGTTTGGCAGAATTTTGTTGAAAGTTGTTCAATTAGGTTGGGAGGCATTCATTTCACAGAGCAGGATATTATGAAAGTTTTCAGTAGTTTCTACTTAGTGTTAGAAGAAGATATGGTAAACAAGCAAAATGTTGTAATTCATGATGCTACAAAACTACATCCAAGGGATCAAAAAAAAAAGCCTTTAGTGGATAAATCTAGCAAGGGTAGACAAGTTACTTTTGAAGACGAAAAAGTTGAAACTAGTAGTGAAGAATATGTTGTCATTACTGAGGATGATATTGGAACTGTGAAGAGCCGTAAAAGGCAAAAGGTAACAATGCCCAAGAATAAATCTGTTACAGTTAATGATGAGAATGTTATGAAGAAGAAAAATAAAGTTGAACATTTTGAAGTAGTCATTACCAATAGTCAAGAACCTAGTGAAACTTCAAAAAAAAGTAGAGAAATCATTACACCAAGAGCTGATTTAGAGGATGGCATTATCAAAACAGAACAAAATGCCCTTCGACAGAACTTGAAAAAGAGAAACTTAATTGAAGGTGGCCATACATTTCAGCTTAATGTCAGAGAAATCTATAAGACAAGTGAAGGACATTGTCAATATCAAATTTGAAAGCCACACCATCTACATGTTCACAACTTGAAGACATTGATGAGGTACAATTCATATACTCATGTGGTTAATTATGTACTTCTTGTTGATATAGTTCAATTTCCCAACAAAGAAGCATCTGATAAGCCAAAATGTTTTTAATACAATTATTATGTGCTTGGGGGGAACCATTTTGTAGAAGCTCAAAGACAATTGATGGAGGAATATCCCAATAACCCACATTTTGAAACAACGAAATGTATCATTTATGCTGATTTATTAGATACCTAAGCAAAGTTAGTGGAATGGGATCATAATTCAGATAATGAATATAGGATGTCCATGAATTTCATCGAAAGGATAGATTTATTCATAGTGAATTTGAAGAAAAATGTGGTCGGGATAGGATGAATGTTACTGTAGATTTACGAAAGGAATGTTGTATGGAAACATGTTATCAAATTGAAGAGAAAATCAATTCAAAAGGTGGCAAAGGTGGAAAATTTAGTCATTTATTCAGAGGTGTTGATAAAATTTTCCAGTTAGCATTTAGAACTGGAAAGATATGAGAGTTGATTAATGATATTTTTAGCATTTGGGAGAACATTGGCATTAAAAACCAAAAGGTCAAAAAGTCTAAGCCATTGATATGTAGCAATAGTAAATCAGGTCCTAAAATGAAGCAGCTTCTAGAAGATATGACTATCACACCTTGGAGAGCATTGCAAGGAGTGAAGGATGAAAAACTTGTCAAAGAAATATTATCTCATGTGAGGTCAGGGGAATTATCATTGGAGGAAATGTCTGAGGAATTTCAAAAGTAAGTTTGTTGAATTACTTTTATTTATTTCTAGATTATAATTTTCTTTTAAATATAACATATTATTCTTGGTAGTATTTGTTATACATATCATTATATTAACTTTTTTTACTTTATCTATGTAGTCACAAAGTTTACATGAAAATGCAAGAACAAATGGCTAAATTGTTGAATGAAGATAGTTGGGATGATGTTGTACAGAACTATCTAGATTCAAGTTCTACATCAACATTATTTTTTTTATCTTGCATTTTAAAAGGTACGTTGATTTATATATTCATTTTTATTCATCTGTATACTAATTTTCATTTATAGCTTACATATATATTTGTTTATTTTATAAAAGATGAATAAGGATGAAAAGGGAGCACCAAACAATTTCAAAACCTTTATTGAAAAAATAAAGATCAAAAGACTAAAAAAGCAACGTCTTAAGAATGTTGAACTTGATCCAAATCTTACTAATTTCATTTGGAATGGGCTAGACACTATTCAATATCAAGTAATGCAAGGCAATTGTGAAGACATTGCTAAACTCATACCTAAAAGGGATTATACCCTAGTTATTGTAGATATTCCCCATGGTTTCAATATTCCAACATTGACTAGGATAGTGACCCTTATACTTATCAAGCTCTTAGTAAACTGGTTGCGGGATTTCTAGAAGTCACGTCATCACCATTATGGAGATTTGTGACATTTCATTCAGACGCACAATTGGCAATGTTATTGTAATGCTTCAAGGGGAAAAAAATTCAAGGATGTAGCTTACATGGTAAGACGTTTAAAAAGTATATTTGATTAATGTTAAAAAATTCATTTATGTACAAGTTAATTGAAATTTTACTATTTCATATTACAGACAAAAGTCAAATCTTCTTAACCGTGAAGATCAAACATTTATAAATGATTGTGAGTTAATCCATATTGATAGTTGGGCAAAAGATGATAGCTATATGTCTATGATTTTTAATCGGGTAGATGGAGAGAGCCATAGCCAAACACTGACTTATGATGTTGTTGTGAGAAAACTAACATATGAAGACAAAGAAGCAAAAGGAGAGATAATTAACATTTATCAAAAACCATAGTTATTGATTAACTATCTTATAAACATATGTTCAAATGAAGGAGATCGGGTTTTTGATTTATTTTCTGGCTCAGGTAAGTTTTATTATATGTAATTGAATTTCAATATGTTATTTATTAATTTATATGTCATTGTACTAATTTACTTCATTCTTTCTTTTGTGCTTGATCATTAAGTACAACATTAGCATGTTGCCTTCAAAAAAGAAGAAATTGCATTGCCATTGAAAAAAATCCAATACATTGCAATTTTATTCAGTAAAGAATTAATGCTCTTCAAATTCTTCCAGATGCAATGCAAGAAATTGGGTTGAAGAAAGGGGACTTTAGTGAATCACGTGTAGCAAAAAAGGCAAAGGAACCCCAACCACCATTATACAAAATGATTGGAAAGGCATACATTGGGAGATTTGCAGACATCAAAGATCCATTAGAGGAGGAAAATGAGCAAAATGAAGCAGAAAATATTGTGGAAGAAGACAATGTTGAAACTCTAGAGGATGAAGAGTTTGGATTATGTGATATTATTTATTAAATTTAAGTTATGCTTAGAAATCAAGCTCATTTTTTGTAACTATTAATTAGTTATACTTGTAATGTTTTGACTTTGACATTTGATGAAAAGATTAAGCACTCAATTAAGGTTATTATGCATTCAATATTTGTATAATGTGATTTTCGCATTAAATTTTATGTTAATCACTATTTTTTGAAAAAAAACAGTGATTATTATTTTTTTTGACATGAAATTCATAAAAAAACCTATTATTTAACCATTTTTAGTTAAAATTTTCCTATAAAAATTGTGATTTTGACATGTCATCTCTAGCAAAAATTTATCAAAACGTGTAGTTTTTTAGTTTTATTTATGTTAAAAATGGTTATTTATATGTCAATTGTTAAAAAATTATTGTTTTTTAGAGACAATTATTTCATGTGGATTGAAATATTAATTAACGATGTATAAATATGTAGAATATTGAAAATTCAAAATATTGACCTTCTTCTTTAAAGATGCAAAACGATAAAAACCCACTACAAAAAAAATTAAAATAAAAACAAGAAAATATGAAGAATAAGACCACTTCAAAAATTATTAAATTTTGAAAATAATTATTTACATTTCATACATTAGAAGATTTAAAGTGCCAAAAACTATGCTCTAAAAAAACCATGTGTGTTCTGCATCACCCCTTTTCAAAATCGGGTCACTTTTCGCTATCTCTATGAAACGGGTAACAGTATCAGTTCCCGTTTCAAAGTTTACATTGTTTAATGAAATGAAGTATTATTTCTGCTGCATCTCTATATGTATGATTATATCTGTAATTTGTTGTGTTCTTGTTTAAATATGGATTAGTGGTATCAGAGTGGTCTGCTCTTTCTCTGTCTTTCTTTGCATGTCCCCAAGGAGGTTGGGATTAAGGAGTTAGGGCTTGAACTAGTCTAACCTTTGCAAGACCAGCTTTGGAAATCTCGATGGCCTTCCATGGTGGATGAAAAGAAATATGAGGGGGTAGGAGATCCCATCAAAATCTTGCTTGAAGAGGCCCTCGAGTGACAAAGGAATGCGATGATGGAAAACTTTGCCCAAATCCTTGAGCGGCTACCCAAGGGCGACACATCTACTTCCGAAAACTACTCTGGAAGTGCCACACCCTTTAAGGTACAAGTTAACTTTGACATTCCCATATTTGAGGGTCAGATAGATGTAGATGCCATAGATAAATGGTTAAATATGCTAGAAGGGTATTTCTCTGTTCATGATTTTTCCGGCTGGGAAAATATTACTTTCGCTTTTCTGAAAGCTGCCCCCCATGTCAAAGACTGGTGGGAAATCTACTGCGAGTATAAGGATGAAAGTACGTCCTCACTATTTTTAGCCACACCCACATGGAATTCATTCCGTACTACCATCAAGGAGTAATACTACCCTATCAAAAGTTATGAGGATCAATACATAAAGTGGACCACGCTACGGTAGGGAAGTGTTGGTTGATAAAAGGTGCCCTTTAAAACTCCTAATTATCCCACATTAATCATCAACCTGGGCAAGTCCTCTTATTTCAAGAGTGTACACAGTATGTGGCTACTATTAATTCAGAGAGTAATGTTTCCTAAATTGTAGTATAGATCTCGACACAAGAATAAATGGGTGCATCTAATAAACTCCAATTGCAATGATTAAAGGAAATATCAAAACTCAATCCTCTACTGAAACCAAATCTTACAACATTTCAAGTAACAACATCATCAACCGAGAGCACAGTAACAATAACTCACCACTTCTTAGTTGATTCAATATAAACTATACTCAATCTCTATAAAGCAATCAAAATAGGAATGATATCAATTATGAGAGTCTAATAGCAATAATCAAACTCTTGCAAATGATTAAATCAATGCGATGCACTATCTAAATAATTTACTCTGTAATAAACATAACTCAAATCAAATGATAGCGCTATAAATTATAAACATAACATACACTGCTCCAATATAACAAAGTGATAAACAACGAATAATGTAAACTCACAGACATAGGAAATTATCAAACCAACCAAACTCCAGAAAAATCAGAAATATAACACAAGAAAGTAGTTAAATCCATGAGAGGTCGGGCCCTTAGCTGCCAGCGAACAGTGCTAAGCTACTTTAGATAATGTGAGGGAACAACAACTTCAATTATATATTAATCATCGAACTTAAGTAGCATTACAATATAATTGCGTTCTCCAACAGCGCAAGTCTGTAATTAAATTTACAACTTGAAAAATAACAGAGATTCCTCCCCTTCTTCCTACAATCGCTTTCTTTTATAATCAGAAAGGGGTAAAGGGTAAATGGTAAATGCGATCCCTCAGGGTCTCCTGATCCTGAGGGATTCACAACCGATTTCTAACTTTAGATAAAGTTCCTATTTCGTGTCGATCCCTCTGATTCTCTCTCAGCCTTGTCCGCAACCGACACGTTCCTTCCTTTGTTTGTCGGATTTTGCTGTTCCAATGTCAGGGAACAATAATCGTTCCTTTTGTCGTTTTCCTGCATAAAGAAGGGTAAAAGTTAGATAAATTGTAACTGCAAATAATTCCTTCATTTCTTACCATAATTCCTCAATATATTAGCACATTAATATATGAAAAAGAAAAGAATCAAGGAAAATGATGATGAAATTAATAGTAAATACATACCCATTTCATAACTCAACCTACTCCCATATAATTGCATTCTCCAACAGCGCAAGTCTGTAATAAAATTTACAACTTGAAAATAACAAAGATTCCTCCCCTTCTTCCTACAATCGCTTTCTTTTATAATTAGAAAGGGGTAAAGGGTAAATGGTAAATGCGATACCTCAGGATCTTCTGATCTTGAGGGATTCGCAACCGGTTTCTAACTTCAGACAGCTTTATATTTAGTGCCGATCCCTCTAATTCTCTCTCAGACTCGTCTGCAACTGACACGTTCCTTCCTTTGTTTGTAGGATTTTGTTGTTCCAACGTCAGGGAACAAAAATTGTTCCTTTTGTCACTTTCCTGCATAAAGAAGGGTAAAAGTTAGCTAAATCATAATTACAAATAATTACTTCATTTCTTACCATAATTCCTCAATATATTAGCAAATTAAGATATGAAAAAGATAATAATAAAGGAAAATGATGATGAAATTAATAGTAAATACATACCCATTTTGTAACTCAACATACTCCCCTACTTACCCTGTTTCATGTCCTCATGAAAAGTAAGTAATTTTGATGGAGTGTAGTTAAAGAGTAGGCTGGAGAAGAAGCATCAAAAATTGGTCTGAAACCATGATGTTGAGCTAAGAGCACAAAAGCGGGCCCTTCCTTTCCTTCAAGCAATTCATAGATGGCCATGTAACCTTCAGGAGGATACCAAATGATGGGGCTACAAAACTGACATCCTAACCAATAGGGTCTTTCTCTTAAAATGAGGTTGCTATAGGTGACAAAACGGGCTGCAGCTTCTTTAAAATTTCTGTAATTAAATGGCTCCCTATCCTGCACACTACTAGTGGAGACCGTCCACCTAAGCTTAGATGTAGCCACAGATCTTTCTTGAATGGATTGAAAATATGATACTCTGTTCTGTACAATCTCATTTTGAATAGGCCCTAAAATTTTAATCAACCCTTCCCTTTTCATCAGACTCTTATGGTTGGCAAGCATTTGCAAAGGGTGCTTGGGTTCACTTCTTACCCAAAGATCCAATCCATGCTCTTGTATTTGGAATGCATTATGAGCTTTGAACCTTTTAAGTTGATTAGCTACAAACGAGATAAAGACCTGGAATTGAACATCTCCCACAAAAGGGTTGGGGTTCTTTTCTACCTCATCCTCTAATACAAAATTGTGCAGATAAAATTCACAAAGCATCCTTTGAACCTTTACACCATGTTATTTGCAACAATTTATAAAATATTCAACTATTTTTAATTCAATTGGTTTTCCATCTCTCACGGCTTTAATTTTCAATAGCAAGTATCGTTCTAACAAAAACAAGGCATAACTAGTGGTAGGATCCTTGCATGCCAAGACATCTGTATATAATGAGCAGATGGTGTCTATCCGAGTTATGACCCTATTTAATTTGAGCTTGATTATCTCTATTTTCTCTTCTAATTTTCTGTATCTGTCAAAGGTATTGCTCTTTGTTGCATTCATTTCTCGAATTTGTCTCTACAACTCTTGATATCTCTGCTGGGAAACAGTTTCTAGTTCAAGCCGTTCTAACGCAAGCCGAGCCTATGCTAATTCTTCCTAAAGATTCAATATAATGGGGTCATTGTGTGTCATGACATCTTTAGCTTGTATGCTTGTCTGAGTGCTTATGCTATGAGAAAGGATGTTTTTTCTTTGAATCTCTTTATTATGGGAAGTCCAAGCCTCCATTTGAGTAGCCATGCTATAAGAGGTTACATCCTTTATCTGAGTAGCTATATCTACAAAAGTTGCATGTTTTTCTTCTTGAATGATGATTGGTTGAGTGGGTATGGGCTCAGTTTGAGTCCTTGTAGCCCTACCTTCATGTAACTCTGTCTATATAGCTGTGTTTACTATCTCCGAGGAGATAGAATTCTGGTGTTGCCAGAATTCTCAAGAGATTGGGTTGCTCCTAAATTAAGATTGAGTAGGCTTTCAGGCTACATGTAATCATTCATGTTGGCCATGACTTGGGCCAATTCAAAATCGTGCAACAAATCACCTCGGGGACTCATGCTTGGTGTTGAGGGAAGTCCCGATTCGTTTCTCTGTTCATCTCTAGAATGCCTTGTTCCTTCCTCATGGTCTGATTCAGGGTTTTCCTGGCCTTATAACTCTAGCTGCAAGTATTGTTCACTTACTGGGTTGGATAATTCTATGGGTTGACTGATACTGCCTTGAGTATTTTTGGTCGCTCCTAATTTTGACCTCAACCTTGTGAATCATCTACACTTTTTAGGTATGTTCCTTGGAATGGTAGTCCTCTTCCATTTTGGAATAGGTTTAGGTGTAGGCAGGGCTAAACCTCCTTCGAGAGCTAATATTAGATCATCTCAGCTTGATTGTTGCTGGACGAGGTTATAGCTAACTATTAGCCTGATCAGATAGTGGTGGCTTACTACGATTTCTATGTGTTGGGACCGTCTCAGCCTCTCGGTGGTGTCATGCAGTAAGGAATTCAACAATGTAGGTAAATTAATAGAGCACTTTTGTTTTAGAACTACTAAGAGTTTGACTTGACATGGCCTTACCACGTCTTTGCGCTCGTTGCATGTAATGTAGTTATGGACGATACGTGCTAGTTCTCCCCATGGTTCTCCAACAGAAGATGGTTGAACGCCTTTTCCCTTTTTGCTCAGCTCCTGTCCTTCTTCCCTGAAAGCCTCGATAGCGTCATGTAGCTTCAACTGCTTACCAGCCCACACTGGTCCTTCTGCTGGTAACCCAGATACTTTTGCTATCACAACGTCTGATACAATGATTTTCCTACCCCTTACCATGGATTGTCAATTTTGTAGATTTCGTAAGAATTCGATGGCAGTTTTCTCATTGGGTGGTTGAAGTCTTGTAAAGTATGCTATCCACCCAGCTCGAGCTAAAATTTCCCTGGCTTCATAAAAAATAGCCAGTATTATAGGTTATTTGTGCACTGTTCTTCCTCTCATACTACTTGAATTCTGCAAATGATAAGTGTAGTAGGGAAAGCACAACACTGAACAGAGCTGTATGATGGAACATCAAATGGTTGTGATAACTTTATCAGGTGATACTTTATAAACATAAATACCATTATTGAGGGCTGTTATAATACCACATGCTTTTTGATCATGGAATTTCGCATCATTTTGCAAAATCCGTTGAAAAATTGACATCGCATGCATAAGTACATTGGAGGTCCCTGCCACCCTTCAAAATAATAGGTCTCCTACGACCGAATGAGTGAAAGGATAAAGTGCTGGCGGCGAAGTATAGGAGTGATGGATTGGCAAGGTACGCATATTAATGAAAGGATCATAAAGGATATTGGAGTGGTGAAATCAAGGCTTGTACTGAGAATTATCAGTAAGTGATAGGTTGCCATGATGTGATATGATAAAGAAAAAGGGACAACATGCACAATAAATAATACTTTACTACCGTTATTCCACTTAAAACTTTTGTAATTGATTAAAAAAATTACTCATGCATAAAGGTTCAAGGTACATTAGGGACATAATCTCTCCGTAGAAAAGATAAAAACATAAGAAGAGGGTATTATAATAGTTATTGATGTAAAATAAAGCTTCAATACCATCAATAGAGCTTTTGTTACCTGCAGGCATCCACAACCTCGATAAAGTTTCTTTCTATCCCTTGGGAACCATGGTCCTATGTATAATTGGGGAAGTGTCTTATGATTTCCATAGTAGAGACCAATGTGCTGGTTTGGTAACCAGGTCAACACATTTCCATTCACTGGGAAGTAGCGAAAGTGGTCAAGCCGGCTCGTGATTAGACCTCTTGTTTCCAAGGACTTTGTTTGTTTATGCATCCATTCAATCATATCCCTGGTGTGGTGGCCATAGTGGGAATGCCACTTTACTCCTTCCTTATGATCATGGTATGATGGCTCATGATGAGACCCCCTATCCTCCATTTGTGGAAAAAAATCATAAAACTATTAGTGAATATATATTATATATATATATATTTATATATATATTATATAATATATATATATAATTTTTTTTCTTTTTTTTTTACAGTCCCCATTTTATACATAGAGGGTGGCTGATCACTCCTTAAGAGTAGGGATGGCAGAAGAAGTTTGACATATCAATATAAAAACCATAATCTTATTGATAATACACAGAGAGATTTATACAAGAAAGGGGGAACCAACATGGTACAGATAATCAATCAGTTTGGTTTATAGTGGAAATGAGGAGAGTGAAGTGATATATATAACTGTGTCCTTTTCTTTTTCGATCATCACAAAGCAATCTTGTTAAAGATGATAGTATTAAAGGTATTTTCTTGTTCCACTAGACTCCATAATTGTTGTCTTTAAATATGTATTGTACCTTGCATGCCATTAAGAGGATCATAAAGAGTGAAACTGGGGTGGTCTAGGGATAATTATGCAAGGAAGAGAAAGAGGATGTTCTAAAAAATATTCACAAAGTGTTGTTCCTTGAAGGGAATAGCAAAAGAAAAATCCACACCAAAAAGTGTTATTTCTTATAGGGAACATCAATTGTTCCCTGTAAGGAATAGCAAAGAAAAATATGCAAAAAATGTGATGTTCCTTGTAGGGAACAATAAGAAAACAGTCGCAAAACTATGTTGTTCCCAGCAAGGGGAATATATATGAAAATTGTTTACCCTATAGGGAATAACAGTTGTTTCCTGTAGGGAACAACAAAGGAAATACATGCTAAAAATTGTTGTTCCTTGTAGGGAACAAAAAGATAAAACACACACAAAAAATGTTGTTCCTTGTAGGGAACAACAAAGCAAACTACGCACAAAAATTGTTGTTCCCTACAGGGAACAACAAGAAAAAATGCACACCAAAATTACTGTTCCTTAGAGGGAACAACAGTTGTTCCCTGAAGGGAACAACAAAGAAAATTGTTCCCTGTAGGGAACAACAAGGGAAAATACACATGAAAATTGTTGTTCCCTAGAGGGAACAACAGCTGTTCCCTAGAGGGAACAACAGCTGTTCCCTAGAGGGAACAACAACTATTCCCTAGAGGGAACAACAACTGTTCCCTAGAGAACAACAAAGGAAAAATAGAGAAAAAACTAATATACAATCTATTATCCAATCAAATCCAATCTAACAGAAAGGCAAATTTATGTACAAGCTTAAAAAAAAAAGTAAATTCTTCACTGGACTGGTGCTGTGGAAGGGTTGCCCTCCTCAGCAAGAATTTGTATTGTGGAATATTCCTGTAACTGTTGGCAAAAGGATTCCCTTTTAAGTGGTTTGTGATAGAGGTTTACTCGATGTCCATTCACTTTAAAAGAGTAGCCAGACCCATCAATGGTGGCTAATGTAAGGTTGCCATTATCATGCACCTCTTGTATCTCATAGGGGACTAGCCATCTGGTCTGGAGTTTGCCCAGGAAATCCTGGAACCTAGAATCATACAGAAGTGCCGAGTCACCTTCATGGAAGATCTTTTTCTTGATGAGGGCATCATGCCATTTCGATTTTTGTTGTTGGATCAATGTAGTATGCTGAAGAGCTGATAGTCGAATTTCATCCAATTCATTGATTTGATGTAGCCTATTAATTTGTGCTTCATTCAGGTCCAAGCCTACTTCTTAAGCTATCCTCAATGTTTGAATTTCAAATTCTATTGGGAAGATAGGTTCTTTGCCAAACACTAGCTAATATGGGGAGTATCCTGCAGTACTTCTCCATGTCATGTGATATGCCCACCGGGCTTCTAGCAATCGGGTAGCCCAGCCATGTCTATGTGATGCGACTGTCTTTGTTAGTATAGCCTCGATTACTTTGTTGGTACTTTCTACCTTGTCGTTTACCTGCGGGTGGTATGGAAATGTGATTCTATGCAAAAAATGATGATTTTTTAATGTAGTAGCAATCTTATGGCCTACAAATTGTGGCCCTCCATCCATGATTATTTCTCTAGGCAAGCCATACCACAAGAAAATTTGGAAAAGAAAGTGGATTACTGAGTCCTCCATTGCCCTTGGTAATGCTTCTGCCTTCACCCATTTAGTCACATATTTTTTTGCAACTAGTATATATGTCTTTTGATTAGATGATGGGTTTATTGGGCCAATGAAATCTAATGCCCATCGTTCAAAAGGTTCAATGACTAACTGTGGATACAGGGGAATCTCGTCAGATTGTCCAGGGCGGACCATTCTTTGGCAGTTATTGCATGCCTGGACAAACTTCTTAGCATCCTTAAAAATGGTGGGCCAATAATAGCCCATCTATAAGACTTTATGCCCAGTCCTGTAGTCTGCAAAATGTCCACCGCAAGGTCCATCATGGCAAGCTTTTAGGATGTTGAAGATTTTGTCTTCCCTGATACACCTTCGGATATGCATATCGGCTCCTGTGTGAAAGAGGTATCCTCCGATCCAGGAGAACCGAGTGCTGCGTTGTACTATTAGTTTTCTTTCACTAGGCATCAGGTGCTTGGGTAATTTTCCCACTGCTAGGTAGTTTGCGACATCCATGTACCATGGTGTTTTCACTATTACATCAAATAGGTGCTCATCAGGGAACTGGTCTTCTACTGCTGCCGAGTCATTTGTCTTTGGCACATGTGAGAGGAAGTCTGCCACTAGATTTTCCTTTCCTGGTCGATCCTTGATTGTTATGTCAAAGTCCTGCAAAAGGGTCAACCATCGTGTCACTCTTCCATTTGTAACATGTTTATTATCTAAATATTTAATAGCAGAGTGATCAATATACAAAACCACAGGGTATCCTGTTATATAGTATCTGAATTTGTTAATGGGATAGATTACAACCATAAATTCTTTCTTGGTTACAGTGTAACTCAACTCAGCAGGAGTTAAATTTTTGTTGATGTAGTATGTTGCATAAGGTTTCTTATCTTACTCCTGGCCGAGAATTGCTCCAATGGCTATATCTGATGCATCAGATGAAATTTGAAATGGCAAATCCCAGTTCGGGCCTCGTAATACTGGGGCTGTTGATACTAACCGTTTTAACTCTTCAAAAGTAGTGTCACATTTGTTAGTCCATAAAAAATTGATATTTCCTATTAAAGCATATAATGGTGTAGCAATTTGGGAGAAATTCTTTATAAATCTTCTATAATATCCAAAAAATCCCAAAAAACTACGTACCTTAGTTTGTGTGCAGGGGGTAGGTATTAAGAGGATTATCTGAATTTTTGTTGGATCTACCTGAATTCTAGCTGTTGAGACGTGGTGACCCAGGATGAGGCCCTCGGTCATCATCATGTGGCATTTCTCATGGCTTAAGCAAAGCCTGGTAGCAATGCATCTTTGCAGGACTTTCTCTAGCGTTTGTAATTTCGGCTCAAAGTCATCTCCATAGGGTGTAAAGTCATCCATGTATACCTCGAGTCCCTCATTTATCAAGTCTGAAAAAATGTTGAGTATGGCTCTTTGGAATGTGGCAGGTGCATTACATAGTCCGAAAGGTAATACTCTGTAAGCAAATGTCCCCCAGGGGCAGGTGATGGTAGTCTTATCCTGGTCTTCAGGGGCAATTTGGATTTGGTTGTAGCCGCTGAAGCCATCTAGGAAAGAGAAGAATTTTTTACCCGCCAATGTGTCCAAGACCTAATCGATGAATGGGAGGGGAAAATGATATTTTTGGGTTGCTTTATTAAGCTCTCTATAATCAACACATATACACCACTTTCCATTATTTTTAGGCACCACAACTAATGGGGAAACCCATTTTCTATCAGATATATGATAGATGAAATTTACATCTAACAATTTTTGTAGTTCATCTTCAACAACATATTTAAGGTGAGGGTTTAACCTCCATTGAGGTTGTCTAATGGGTCTCACATCCTTCTCGATATAGATGTGGTGCATGCATAATTGGGGATCAATCCCTTTCATATTTGGGTAATCCCAAGCAAAAGCCTCTTTATATTTTCTAAGGAGCTGAACAAGCCTCTGCTTCTCGTCATCAGTTAGGTTTTTGTTAATGTTTAGGACTTTCCCTGGCTCAATTTCAATGGGTTCGCTGTTATAAACAGTTGTTGTTGGTATTGTTTTGTTATTAATATCTTTTAAGGGATCTTCTTTAATTTCGTTATCCAGGGTTGCTTCGATCATGTGACATTTTATATTGGATACGACATCTGGTTGGTTAATGTAAGTGTTCATGATGTCATCTTCTATTTGATTCTTAAATTCAAGAGCATCTTCTATAGTTAGCGGTGATCGAATGTTTTCAGTTAAATATGACACAGGTTGTTTTCTAGTTTTTATTATTGTTAGGCTTGACTGAGCTGGAGGATATAAAGCTAGAATATTCACATTACTTCCTCTTGCTATAGTCATACTGCCTGTTTGACAGCTTATGTAAGCATCTGCAGTTGCTAGCCAAGGTATTCCTAAAATTAGGGGATGTCCATGCAGTTGGTTTCTACGATTAATAATCAAGAAATCTGCTAGGTATTCCCAAGAATCTACAGACATCATTATGTCCTGTAATGTCCCTTTTGGTTTGACAACTGATCGGTCATCAAATTCCAGCAAGGTCATAGTTGGATCCAAGGCTGTAATGCCAAGTTTTTGATAGGTTGTTGTTGTGAGAATATTAATAGCCGCTCCTAGATCAAATAATGCATTGAGGAAGGAACATCCATTTATTTGTATTGTGACTATAGGGTTTCATGGGTCCTCATATTTCACCAGTGTTTCTCTGCCTGATAATAAATCAGACAAAGTTTTGACTACGTGGACAGTTTGGTTTGTTTTTATTTTCCTCTTAAGCTTTTTAGTACACAATACCTTAATAATTTTGCTTGAATTGGAATGTCCTGAATAGCCTGGAGGAGGGGTATTTTTACAGAAAGATTTTTTAATTCTCCCAGAAGATTGAAATTGGGATATTCTATTGGGCAGGGTATAATCAATCTCTCTGGGAATGGTGGAGAAAAGGTAATAGTTTGATCGTAGCTGTTTTATTTAACCGTATTCTCCATTTGAGGTGTTTGTTCTATAGGTAACGGATCTTATAATTGTATATTTTTATCCCCTTCTGACTCAATTATCCATCCAGACCTTAATTTGAGTTCATTACACTCTCTTAACTCAGTTTCTGGCTTTGGTCCTTCAATACTTTGTATATATTGGACTGGTCTATTATTGGGATTCGGGTTGGGCCGGGATGGGAGCTGTGATCGTAGATTGGGTTGAGGGTTCTGCTGCAATGTGTAAGGTGCTGGTAGTGTAGGTTGAGGAAAGGGGATTGTTTCTGGTCACTAGTTTGTAGGTCTTTGCCAGCTTGACTGCCAGTTCTGGTTTGGTGAAGTGGAGGGTGGCCATTAGGATGGATATGTATTGTTTTGCCAGAATGGTGGAAAGTAAGAGGAATTTGGCCAACTATTATTTTGATTTGATTGATTGGACCAAGGTGACATAGAGAATGGTTGTTGTGACCAATTAGGAAAAGGTGGTTGGTTCTGCCACGTAGCTCTTGTGTATTCTTGAAAATTATATTGCGAGGGCTGAAAGAAAAAAGATGCGTCGGTAGGCGTACCTGTTTGTCGTGCTTGCCATTGATGATGCTGATTTAGTAGGTAGACTGGTTTTGTTTCTTCCTCTGCCTCTCGGAAGGTTGCTTTTAACCCTGGGAGCGATGGGCAGTTTTCTATGGCATGATCTTTAGTGCATATGGCACAGGTCTATACCATATCCAGCGGGCATTCTTTATAACTATGCTTCTTACTACATCGAGGGAAAAATATCACCAGGTTTTGTTCTGCTTCAGCTTGCCTCTGCTTAGCTTGCATGATGTCTAATTGTGGCGTCAAAGTTCCCAAGATATCTGTTTTGAAATCCCCTAGCAGGTTGTTGATTTTTTCACGAGTAATGCTTCCACCAGAGATTTTGCTGTCCTTGAGGGTCATATTGTGTTTTGCCGGTTTCAATCTTGTACTGCCTCTTGAGCACCTGATACATAAATTAATAATATTAGCATAGTCTTCTTGATATATATCACATTTACCCATAATATTTAATGTCTCTATCCATTGGTCTTTCATCCCTTTAAGCAATGTAGTTTTTATCACATTATCAGGAAAAGACAGAGTTGCGTAGGGAGACCTTTGGGGGTTATATTCAAAACGCTCCACATACTCTTCCAACATTTCACTAGGTCTTGCTGTTGAAAAGTGTGCAACAAGAAATGCTTGTTGAGATTGCAACAAGATGATGGAGCTTAGTGAAAAGAGTCGCCTTCACTAAGTGGGCCCGCAGGCTATTTTTGGCGCAAGTTTATTTTTAGACCATGTCCATTTTTAGACATATGGATCATGTCTATGGATTGCAGGTTGCTGTTTATGGATAATTGATCAAGTTGGGAAAAATAGATGGACTTCTATTTTTAGATCACAGCGGAGTGACTACTCAGTCTAAATATAGAACAGTCAAATATTATTAGCTCATAATAATATTTAGACTATAAACTTTGTCTTATTCTCTTGGAGCACTTCAGGATGAGCTACGGGTGTGGTACATGCAGATCCCAGAAGGAAATACGTGGTTACCTATGGGATGACTAATATTTGCATGCAGGACTTCAGTTAGAACTCAAGTGAGTTGAGTTTAGTGGACTGGAGGTGCAGTTGATGGAGTTGTGTTCAGTTTAGCTTTGTTAAACTGGTTGTATTTAGTCTAACTCGCAAATAGACTAGAGATGAGTTGGGTGAATTAGTTATTAATTAATTCACAAGTTATTAACTCATAATACAACTAATGAATACATCAGTTAACTCAGTTGCATGTCAGTGCATGTTCAGTTCAGCAGGGACAGGTGTTAGAGAATCAGATTGCTATCAGTTGTGACTATAGTTGTGCACCAGATCTTGCACAAATCAGGGGATTGAGTATGCCAATGAGTTTAGACGTATTGTAGCTTGTTCTCACGTGATTTAGCCAAGGAAAGACGTGGATGCCTTGGAATTATCA
>APFE031662628.1:0-64920 GCA_000404065.3 Pinus taeda | reverse complement strand
GCGACAGTGCGGGTGGTTGCGATTTGATTAGAGTGGACCTACGATGATAGGAGCAGTCGTTGTGGTCACGAGGCAGCGTTGGAACTATCCACAACAGCGTTGTTGGTTAGCGTCTCCAATGGTGGTGCATTCGAGTGTTGGTGGCACGTTCGAGTGGTGGTGGCGTCGGCGGCCTTCTATCGAGCACCGAAGTTGTGGTGCCTGTCCATATATATTTTTTTTTCGGTTTTTAGTATGTATTTTTACTTCGCAATTTCTTTTTTTTTATATATAAAGCTTTTCTTTTTTTTTCTCTTATATATAATATTATATATATTATATATATATAATATTAAATTTTTTTTTTCTAATTTTATGTCTTTTTTATTGACTTCTTCTTTTCTTTTTTCTTTTTTCTTTTTATAATTTTTTGTAAATGGCCAAAGGCCTAACAGTAGTATGGAGAATCTCCAGAAATTGGTAGCGAAACTCTTTAACGGCAACGACGTTGACAAATTTGATGGTCAAGGACCTGGATCGGAGAGCGTGGCTCTGTGCAGCGGTGAAGCAACCAGAGGATCGACTGCTCTGATACCAATGAAGCGAACAAAGTTCCTTCTATAAATTAATTACTCCAAAAACTTGGAATGTCAAGATATCCATTTAGGATATAAATATTATATTAAATAAAATGGATAAGAATGAGAATGATAATGATTTACAATGAGAACAAAAAGCTTGCTTATATATCATGCAAGTGTCTCTTCATGAAGAGTCATGTCCTATTAGACATGCCTCTTCAACCTAATTATTAGCTTAACTTAACTATTATTTATGATTATTATCTTTTACATTATATTTATAATATTTATATATTTTATTCGTTACAGTGATCTGGAGTTGCAGCTGGGGGGCAGTGAATACAGACGCAGAGAGGCAGAGATAGTGCCAGGAGGATCAACGCAGTAGCTGGGAAAGCTGACGTAGAGGGTAGAAGTCGGAACTGTTGGGAACAACCCGAACTGTAGGGAAAGATGACGCAAAGGGCAGAAGTTGGCACTACCGGGAACAACCGAAACTGCCTGGAACTGTCGGGAAAGCTGACGCAGAGGGCAGAAGCCGGAACTGCCGGGAACTGCCAGAACTACCAAGAATTGCCAGAACTGCTGGGAGCGCTGATGCAGAGGGCAGAAGCCGGAATTGTTGGGAATAGTCGAAACTGTCGGGAATTGCTGGAATTGCCGGGAAAGCTGACGAAGAGGGCAGAAGAGGCTGACACAGTGCCTAGAAGCTGACGCTGGGGTTTTTCGTGGGGCAAATTGGAGCTGAAGAGCTGTCGGAGTGTTTATCCGGGGTTTCAGTCGGAGCATCTGTCTCCAAAGGAGAGGTACTTCTGCCAAGATTTTTCTTTGTTGGGTGAGTCGGATTTGGCACCCATATTGTCTTCTGAAACTGCTTAATAAATCAAACCCTCAGATAGTTGCACTGGTTTTCCCGCATTGGGTTTTTCTGGGGACATTATTCCAAAAATAACGGTGTCATTTGTGTGCTTGTTTCTGTTTCTTTCAGTTGATGATCTGTAATGTGTTGAGCATGTACTTGTGTTTCTTTTCAGTATTTACATGGTAAATAACTCGTTAATTAATCAGAACAAGTAGGAAGGAATAAATCAGAAAGTACATAGAGGGTTTCTAACTGTTAAACTTAGAAACTTCAACCATTTCCACTCACCATACTTTTGTTAGGATGACTTTGTTTAAAGCCCTATATGGCTATGACCCCCCTAAACTCAGAAACTTTTTATAGATGGACACCAAAGTTCCGGACATCAACTATATAGAGGAATTCCAAATAGTGTAGTTTCGAGGAGATTGGATATTCATATACCTTCAACCATATAAACAACTTTCTTTTAATTAAACAAAGATAAAATAAGTTAGTGCCAAAATTCTATGGCCCCTGCCAAATTAGCAGAAAAATAAGCAAAGTCGCTCATGTTTTAGATATTTTGGATAAAAGCAGAGTTGATATTATTGATAATGTGTTCTATATATCTTGTTTGAAGAGAGATTAGGAAATCATTACCCAATACAAAAAGAGTTATGAGTCCTTCACAAAGAAGGCAAGCTCATCTTGGAACCCAAAGGTATTTTTTCAATTTGGACAAAATTTTTACTCTCCAGATGAATAGAAGAATACATTTTCTAGTGAATATCTTATTAGTTGATAGTGCTTATGGAAAGGATGGGCCTTTGAAGACAAATATCCCTTTCTCTTATAGAAAAAACATTTTAAGGGAATTTCTTGCAACAGAGATAACTAATCCCTAATCTACTAAGAGTAGCGACTATTCATCATAGCTGCGCCTCTTCATCAATGTAAATAACTTGTACTTTGCACATTGTATTTATTACCCATCAGATATCCTATTCTATTATTTTATGATATATTCACAATAAAATTGTATATCTTTTAAGTCTCGGACACCAGGACCTGAAAATTTAAGTTTATACCAAACATCCACGAATGCAGTCTGCAAATTAGGTCTGTGCTTTAATTTCCTTACTTATCATCTTCTCTGTTCTCTTAACCATAATTTTCTGTGTGGATCAACAAGAGAAAGATTCAAGCCTAAGATTTAGTGATCTAGAGAAAGGATTGGAATCATCAGCCACCATTCTACTGTCATATTTCATGCTTGAGATCGCAGTGTATATGTTTGGTTCTTTGGAAAGGATCCCTACAAGTAAAAGGCTTCTCAATGGCAATCCTCTTTCTAGGGGTTGGCTAGTTTGTCCATTTTCCAAGGATTGACTAGTTTATCAGCTATTGTAGATCGACCTTGAGGGAACAGTTGTGTTGCTTAGCCTTTGGTGGAGGCTTTGTTAGTGGTATTTTTAATTTAATTGGGTTAGGTTCTATATTGATGGGGGTAGAACCTATTAGAGAATGGCTCTTCTAAGAAGGGAAGGATGTCTTTCATTTGCCATTTTCGTCAGCCTTCCATCTGAGTAAAATCTTGCTGCAACTTCTTAGCAGCATTCTTACCAATGAGTGAGTAGTTCTTTTAACTCTGTGCTTTGAGCTCTAGCATTGGTTGTGATAATTTGGTTATATGGACTTTTCTTTTTGGTGGACTTAATTCCTTAAGCAAGGCTTCAAATTTCAATAGCCTCATTCAGGTCCTAGGAGAGGTTCAGTTGAACAGGCTTACCCAGCAGAGCAGGAGCAAACATTCTTGATGGTTTCATGAAAAATAAACCCTCATATTGGCACATCAATTGCTTTTGAAATTGCTATAATGGCAACAGTCGACCAGGAAACTCAACCTATAAAAGGCAGTGCAATTTGACTGAAACTTTTGCCCAGAACTGTGGGAGAAAATTACCACTGTTCTGTAACACATCCATGGGCAGCATCTCAAGACTTCAGTGTTATGTGATGTTTCTGATATCTAAGGCTTTGCAGCCACGGGTTTCTCTGGCTTCTCTCACTTACGTTGTTGTGATTTCTTCTGTATGTGTTGTTTCCTGTGCTGTGCCTGGAAAGGGAGAACTTGGTCATTACAAATTGAGATATACTCGTATAGCATGTAAGTATGTTGGGACTATTGTGAGGAAACACAAGAAGTAAATATAGCGTTTATATAATATAATTTTTTTTTATCTTATTACAAGGTGAGATATATTACGAATTTATCAAAATGTTTTTGCAATCTTGGAATCTATCCGCAGTTTCAGTGTTTCACAAACATTGTATGTGTGGTGAAAGTTGCCCTCCAGAGAAAATGTGGTGCTCTCAAACATGGGAAAAGTCTATTTTGTTTGTTATTATGTCCAGGGATTTTGATTTTCTACAATTTTCTTTGGTTATTAACAGCTCGATACATCATGTAACGATATCCAGATGAATCTAGCGTAGTTCTGGACAGATCACATATGGATGCATCCTATATGATTTTTCAGATATGGATCCATCTTATATCATTTCAGATGTGGATTCCTGATGGATCCAAGCAGATATGTACATCTCAAGCCTATAACAGATTAGATAAGATAATGTTATGAATAAAATATATATAAAAGTAATACAAATAATGTAAATAACAATAAAATTGATTAAATGATTAATTAACTAAGAATTAGTAGTGAAGAGACATGTCTCTAAGGACATGACCGTTTGTGTAGAGGTATTTGCTTAAGTATGTAAACAGGTCCTCACCCTCATTGTAATCATCTCACTTATATTCAAATATTCTTATATATAATTACTTGTCCTACAATGGATGTCTTTGTCTTCGAACTGTTCTGAAGATTATTGTGAAGTACAAATTTTGTTTGTTACATTGGTATCGGAACATTCCTTTGAGCATAAGAACTTTGTTCATTACATTGGTATCAGAGCGTATATGTACATTGTTCGTTACATTGGTATCAGAGCATTCCTCTGAGAATACGAACTTTGTTTGTTATAGATAAGATAATTAACTATCTTAATGTCGGAACAAATGAGTGAGGAGTATGTTGAGCAAAAGCACAGTGTGGGAGTGCGAAAGTATCTCCTAGAGCAAAAGCTAAAAGAAAGAAGCTAAGCAAGTATTAGATATAAGAAGTCTAAATGCTGAAGTACAAGAGTACATAATGATGTATTAAATAGTAAGAGCAAGGCCTTATCTAATAAGCCAAGAAGAATGCATAGGAAGTATAGAAAACTAAGAGCACGGGAATGCACCAGTGGCGATAGTAAATCGTTTATTAAAAAAACAATTAATTTAAACCACAGTGATTCAAGACTCTGACTAAGCTTTGAAATATTCTTAAAACTATACCTAGTGTGGAAGATTAACAGCATCCTATCTAGGATGCTCTCTTATTCTCTCTGCCGCTCATCTGAAGATGGATTTGACTGATTCAGCTTACCTGTTCTTTAGAATATGGCACCATCTAATTCTATTTTGGTAATGTTTGTTATTGGCTTTATTAATGTATAGTAGAAATTCTGTTATTCTGAATTCTTTTCGTTTTTGTGCAGATGGTTTACATACACTTTTTTTGTTATTTTTTAATGAATTCAGTGACAGATTCTTAGGTCTGTTTTACCCTGTTTTGGGGCTCAGGGCTTGAAATTTGATTTGAGCGAGTACGGAACATGTGACAATTGTTGCATAAAGAAATATCTTTTGATTCAGTGGGAGCCCCTTGGGTATTATGTTTATAAGGATATCTGTATTAGAGATTAAAGAATCTTGTTTTGTTATTTTGGATGTTGCATTATCTTTTTTCTTGTAATTTGTTTAGCCTTCTTAGTTTTAGCATGTTATTGAATGAGTCTATTTGGTTGGGTTTTCTCAGGGTGCTGTTGGATTAGCAATTTGGGTAGCATCTATAGCAAATCAATCAAAGGATACTGAGTCTGGAGATGCACAAGGGTTGCTGCATACATATCTACCTTTGACAGAGAATGGGGTTGAACAGAATGGACAAAACATTTTAAGGAAAGCTGGTGATGCAAATGAAGTAGAACTCTGTATTGTATCAGATGGTATTAGGGCAGATGTGATTACTGACAATGATCTCTTACATGATGTAAAGGTGCGGTTCTAGATTTTGCATGTCTTTGGAGATGTCCATGAAGATTCATGTCAATTTCCTACATTATTTAGAGCTGGTCTGACACCCTTTGTACTATTTCTTGCTTTAGTAAAATTTTCACATTAATTATTAGGTATCGCAAGCAGTGTCAAGTAAGATTTTATTTAAGAATCCTTTTATCGCTTCTGTATGCTGCACAAATAATCTGTCATCTAAGTGATGTTCAACCTCTTGCCACTTTTTTCAATGGCATCTAGTAGCTGTTGTATTAGTATATATGACATGATCCTTATCTTTTGCAGGTTTCTCAGGCCATGTCAACAAGCTATGTTAAAGTCTCTGCGAATGTTACATTGAAAGAGGCAATACAACTCATGATAGAAAAGAAGCAAAACTGTGTGCTTCTTGTTGATGATGAAGGTCTACTAGAGGGCATCATGACTCTTGGAGATCTCCAAAGGCAGGTGCAAGGGGCAGCCGATGCTAATGCCCAGGGTGATACAATTACGTTGGATGTAAGTGTGTTTAAAATTTTGGGTGACAAACTTTTCATATTTTATTTTTTTTCTAAATTTTTTGGCACACTGAACAACAATATACTTCTGTGAGGCTTTTTCCATTCTGTTCAAGAAAGTGTTTTAACTTGTAAATTATTTGGGGCGGCAATTTTCAGGTAGCAGATCTCTTCGGTAGCATATTGTTAAAATCTTTAATTAGAAAAGACTTTCTTTGCTTTTTGGTCATAGATCTTTCCTCAATTTCTGCCACTCAGACCAGAAAAGTTTGGTCTAGTGGCATTGATCTAGATTTATATTCACATGCATTTTGTTTTTTTTTTCCATTATATGGTTTTACGATACTGATTTGTGGGGGAGTCTGGTGCTTCACCTAGGCATTTTCTTTCTTTCTCTCCATGCTATTCCTCCTATTGTTTTTTGTTGCTGTATGTATCCTTCAGGTTTACTTCATAATTTTATACTTTTGCAAATGAATTCTCTAGTAGGGGTCTTTGGAACAGTATCAGCCAAAGTAGTGCAACTGTATTTTTATGTCATCTGAACTAACTCTTCGGGCATTGTGTGCATTTTCTGTGATTTCTTTTTTGGATAGGTACATATGATTTGTTGTATCAAGTTCAACTAACTTTTGGCTGTCCCAGTATGCAAGAACTAATCAAATATTGTCTTGCAGGTAAATGCAACACCAGTTTCATCTGTTTGTACACGGCGAATAAATTATCGAGGACATGAGCGTGGGATTCTGGTCTGTTATCCAGATACAGATCTGATGATGGCAAAAGAAATTATGGAGGCTAGAGGAATAAAACAGTTGCCTGTTGTTACACGTGGTGGAGAGCGAAGGCAAGAGCGAGGGCATACACTTCTCGGTTTACTATCTCATGACAGCATTCCCAATTGTCTGAGGTTGGGCCCTCTTATCTCTTCTACAGTTTTCTCTAAACATGATTGCTTACTAAAGTTTCTTTGGCCCACTGAAGTTTACTTGTGGTATAATCTTTAGGTTGTTTTCCATACATAAATAAAGGTAAAAGGTACATTAATAAGGTAGCTTTTATTATTGAAATTATCTTACCATTTACTGTACAAAATTTCTTTCGTAAAATTCTTCTGAGTTGGATAGTTGCCCTGTAACAATGTTAAATTATAGTGAAATTGGTCTCTTAGTGCAAGAATTTTTGAAATCAAACTTGAATGAAATTCTTGGAGTCACGTTGACTGAAATTCTTGTATTCACATTGAAATTATTTCCTTTTTTCTTTGTATCTTTGTGATTCAGGGAAGCAAGAAAACAAGTCATGGCACTAGCTGCTCAGTCAAGGCAGGATAAAGATGACGAGATCCTGCTTAGTGGACACTGAAAATATAGCTGTTCACTTGGAAAAGAATTGATTTTTGACTCCTGCCATGTGTGCAAGGTAGTTCATAAGCGCGGAGAGCTTCTTTTATTGGTTATACAGTGGGCAAATTTTCTTTTGGGTGGGATTTCAAAATTCTCATAGCAATAATACTATGATGCATCAACCTAACTTGGGCTGATCTCTAATCTTCTCATATTGTCATCTCTGACAGTTTGTACTCGTAGAAGTCATTGTCCTGTTGAAAGATCAATAGCAATGAATTTAACAGGAAACTGAAGATCTTATTCTCAGTCTCCAGCATTTAGTACTGTTCAGATGTGTTACTTATTTTATTTGGCAGAGCCAACAACTGGCCCCATTATTAGTTATTTAACCTTCTCAGAATTGTGCATTATGAGAGTAACATAAGGCCTTGGTATCAGCAACGTTTGGCCTCTTGATTCATTTCATGAGACAAATGCGAGACCATTGAGCTTGATGCATTCTATGTTCTACTGTAAAATTTTCATGATATGGTGCTCTAAAGAAAATGAGCACACACATAAGCATGCACTGCTTATTGAGCTATGTAAAAGTAACTAGAGTTTGTTTTGGTCATGCTCTTACACCAATCTTATGTAATGTGCACTGCTTTTCATTCCGATTCAACTTTTAGCAAGTGCAATCATTTTCAAGTTACAATGTTGTGATTCATTATGACGATCTATAAAATTGGATGTGGTAATTGTCACATTTTAGTACAAGGCCGTTCACCAAGTACAATAGACAGACAGCTGGGGGACTTTTTTTTATAAGGAATTGCCTCCACAAACATTATGCATTATTTTGGACTTGGGTTGATCTCTTTATCTAAGGGCCATCTACTTGTTTGAAACAGCTGGGGGGCTTTTTTAATAAGGAATTGCCTTTGCAAATTTCACATTATCCATTATTTTGGACTTGGGTTAATCTCTTTATCAAAGGGTCATCTACTTGTTTCTATTTTGAGATGAATTTTTGGAGAAAAAGGTTTTAGTGCCTCTATCTCTCTCCATGATCCAATTTTTTTTTAAAGCAAATGGTGCCAGATTTATTCTCATACCATGCTATCTCCTGCAGCCAAAGTTTTGCAGCTTTGTAGCCTTGCAGGGTTTCCGAGAGTAGCAGGTTTTCAATGTTGGATGAACTCTGCACTCCAAAATACCGAATGATCTAACTTCTTATGTATATCTAAAACATTTATATATTGGTGAACCTTTATTTATGCTTTTCTTGCAAAATGATGGCTAGGGTTTTGGAATGTGCTTACGAATTGGTTTTGTTTATGCACATAGCAACACCACGGTGCACCAACTCACTGTGTTATGTGAAGAACTCAAAAGTCTAAACATGACCCCTCTAGTTTGTTTACAAAGTGCCCCAGTGTTTACACGTGCCTTTTGGGCGAAGACTAACCAAATTCCTCTAACCAGCTTTTAACTACTTGCTTCTATATCCAACTTTGCTTCTCTCGAGGGATCAAGAGAAAATAATCCCCCCATAATCAACTCTACAACTGAGTTATTCTCAGTGGAGGAGGTCAAGCGAGGTATACAAAATTTAGCAAGTGGTAAGGCTCAAGACATTAATGGTTTGGAGGCAGAATTTTTAAAGTGGGGTGTGGAGATCTTGGCTCCAATCATTAAAAGGATATTCAACAGGGTTACACAAGGCAATTTTCCAGTGGAATGGACTATGAGCGTGGTTGTCCCTCTTTACAAAAGCGGAGACATCAATTATCCCGCTAATTACCGCTATATGGTCAACCCTCTTCTTGGAAAATTGTTTGGGAGCATGTTGGAGAGTAGAATCAGTGACTGGGCAGAAAAAAATGGTAAAAGAGCTAATGGTAAAGCTGGTTTTAGGCCAAGGCACTCTACCATTGATCATTGCATCACTCTTAGGCACCTCATTGAAAAGATTTGGGACGTCTAGAGCGAGGATGCCTTTCGCTGCTTCATTGACTTCAAAAAAGCTTTTGACATTGTCCCTCGAGATAAGCCCTGGAGAAGAATGGAAGAGCTCAGAATACCAAGGGAGTATAGAGCAGTGGTGCATAAACTTTACTAGAAAGTTAGTGCAAAAATCAGAACTAAGGAAGGCTTCTCTGATTGCTTTGGTAGTGACATAGGGGTTAAGCAAGGGTGCCCTCTTTCCTCCACACTTTTCTTTTCTATATATTGATAAGCTGGAAGAATGGGTGAACAAAGATAGTGGAGAGGGTGTTCAATTAGCAGGGTATGTGGTGAAGTTGCTTATGTATGCAAACAATCTTATTATAATTGCAAAATCGGCTCATGGTTTGAAAGAGCATTTTGAAGGCATTAGAGCTCTTTTGTCAAGAGGTGGGGATGCAAGTAAACACTAGAAAAACTAAAGTCATGATCTTCTCTTTGAAGTGAAGAAAACAAGAATTTAGCTTTATTTTTGAGGGAAAAGCCTTGGAGTTAGTGGAAGAGTATAAGTACCTAGGAATTTTTTTCACAACAGGCTCAATTGGGAGACATGCAGATCTGAAAGGATTCAAGAGGGATGGAGAGCTTCCTACCTTCTTCAGAATAGATGCAGGAAAACATAATTATGGGACTGGAAAACCAAGAAAACTCTATTTGGATTGTTAGTTACCCCGATTTCCCTCTATGGGTGTGAAGTTCGGAGGAGCAGCATGTCAGGCAACAAATGGAGACAGGTAGAAAGAATTCAAAAACACTTAATCACTACCAATCTTAAAGTCAAATCAACTGTCCCAAATGAGATCTTGCTAGCGGAGGCTAGTTTGTTTCCTAAGGAAGCTTTAGCAATCATTCGTTTGTTAACGTATTTAAAAAAGGTAGATGGCATGGATGAGCACTGTTGGCCCAAGTTGATTGTGGTAGAAGAGTTAAAGCGTAGGAAGAAAACTTGGAGGAAGCAGAATGACAAATGGATGGGAAAATGGGCAATGAATTGGCGGGATTGTCCTAATTCTAAATTGGAAATAAAAAAAGTGGGTACTTGAAAAATTTAGGACTGCCATGTGGGAAAATAGGTTGGTCGTAAAAAAATGATATATGTCAATAATTTCAACCCTACATGGTCACATAATGAAAAGATCGATTTGAGTGTCGCAATCAAGGGAAGGGTAAGATTTTGATAGCACAGCTAAGGACCGGATCCCATCATCTTAGATGCGAAACAGGTAGATGGGTAGTTCCCAGGGAAGAGTGGGAAGAAAGGACTTGTGTCTTTTGTGAGGAGGGAGTGGTTGAAACTGAGTGGCACTTCATCATGGAGTGTCCTGCCTATAAGGACATTCGCAGTCAGTGTGAAAGCAACTTGAACACAGACAATCTATGTGAGCTATTTGTGGAAGGAAAACTTCACAAAACGACAAACTTTTTGATCATGATCCACGTCAAGAGGGTTGTTATGGAGAGAAACTTGATTGTATGATGTTTTGTTTATTGGATATCTGGGTCCCTTACACTGTTTTGGTCTCGTGGAAGGTGTTGTAGCTAAATCTAGCACCTTGTGGCATAAGTGTTGGAGGGGAAATATAAAGCCTCCTAGGAACAACCTTTGGGTTGATTGTAGACCAGTGCCTAGGACATCTTAAATAGAGGAGTGCATGAAAGGTTATATGTGAGGGGTTTGAAGCACTCCAATTGTCACGTAATAAAAATAAGAAGGGGGCTCGGTTCATTCCTCTAAAGGTATGACTTATGTGTTTTAGGTACTTCCTCACACACACAGTTCCCAAGAGTATCACATAAAATAGTGTACGCCGATTACTTCAAAGGGTCTTACAACTTAATAAGCTTGTAGAGTAAATGAGAGAGGATTAGGAGAAAACATAACTCATCATATAGAGCCCAAAGCATCCAAAATTCTATATTGAACACGTAGAGCTGGAAGCCATGGGAAATTCTACACTTGTTTGAGTTACAAGCAGAGATAATGGACTGAAAAGAGGATGGGTGCTATGATTCATATAGAGTAGTTTGAAGATATAACTTCAGCCCTTCATACAGGCATTATGCATTAATAAATCAACACACGTGGATCTGTAAGGAAGCATGAAATAATTTGTAGCAACTATTATAGCATGGATGCAAAGAAGAATATGAACATAATGGAATTAAACAAGAGGATAACATATTGTAATACTAAGAAAGGGGAATTACCCCCATTTCTTTGATAGTCTGAAAGATTTGCCTGTGTAAAGTAATACAGTCAGAAATACAAGTCATTCACTTACATATTTATGAGCCAAATTGGTATCACAGAGGTCAGACCCATTCGGTGAGAAATTCCGGAACCTCTGTATAAGTTGCTTTCCCTTATTTGTAAGAAGAGAGGAAGAGCTTGGGTTACAGATAATACAAATATCTTGGCAATCTTGGCCGAAGCTCCAGTTGTCTGCTAGAATAGTTGTCTCAGTCGGTGTAAGGCACTGTTGCCCAAAGATTACAATCAAGATTTGCTCCCTTTCTTGGAAATAAGAAACTACAAAAGATAATAAGAAACAAGAGGAAGATGGAGGAAGAGGTCCATTGTGGTTCTTGTGAAGGCTTCTAATCAAGCCATGTCTCTACTGTTGTGCGCCCCTTGGCTGTTTAGTTGGTTCCCTGTTGCTTCTCCCTTTACTGCGTGAATGACTCATTCTTTGGAGTAGGGAGTGGGTCAACTGTAAATGTCTGTCTCGACAGTCCTTTTGTTGTGCGTCAGAGTGGAGTCTTGTGCTGAACCATTAAGTCATTATAGAGCCCCCCATATCGGCTTCACCGTTGCACCATACTCTTATTCAATGTTCTAGCTGCCGACCCATCCGCCTTTATTGTCCTGTACTGTGCTCTCGGAGCCTTGCTGTAATCGGGGCCTTTACCCTTACGAACACTGCAGAATGACGAGTTTCAATGTTCCTTAGCCCCCTTTAGTTTCGCCCCTTTCTACTTTTCTTATCATATGACCGGGGGCTATAACCAGGGGCTTAGCCCTCGAGTACTAAGGCATTCAGTGTCTTGTCCAGGGAGCTTTTTCCTTTGTTACTTCAAATATCGCATCCCAACGCTTGATACGCTTTACCTTTGGCGCTTCCCCTTGACATGGTGATCACTGATCACTGAGATCGGGCCCACCAAAGATATCGCAATCACAACCCGGGAGAGGGAGACACTTTCATTTCTTTTCATACAATAGGCTGACTTGTTCGGACGCGAAATTCTTATAGGGTGGAACACATGAAATATCGCATCTAGGAAGAAACCCCCGCATATTGCAATCACAAGCCGGGGATACTTTGGTGTAAGAGCGGTTTAACCTGTGCGATCGCTTATCTGCGGGGGGTGACGTCACCACTGGCATGTGTCACCCTGTGAGTGGTGACACGTGTCACTCGGAAATGCCCCCGTAGGACCCCTGAAAATGCTGATTCTAAGTGACATGTGTCCTCCGTACTTGCCGTGACACTTTCTGTACTGCCACATGTAGGAGAGAGAAAGGGGGGTCCGCCTGCCCTTGGTTTTTCAGTGATTTTCAGTGTAAATCAACCTCTGCCCTCCCTGATGCTTTAACACTATCATCGTGTTTCCCCCCCGCAATTCCTTAAGGATGGCCCATCGGGTATTGCGAGGGCCATGCAGGGCTGCAGGACCGCGGGACCGTGGGGTTGCGACATTGCGCCCCTGCTGGACTGTGAGATCGGTACTGTGGGATTGTGGTACTACGGGACTGTGGGATCACTGGACTGCAGGATCACGGTACTGCGGGACTGCAGGATGACGGTAATTCGGGATGCGTGATTGCGATATCGTAGGACTGTGGGAATATGATATTGCGGGAATGCGAGATGTGATATGGCCGATATGCGGATTGCGGAAATGCGAGATTTGCTATGTGCTCCTCTCTTTCATTTCAAGTTAATAGAACCCCCATCTTCAAACTGCTCTAACTTCTGATCTAGAAGTCCATTTTTGGACTTCTATATAACGTTCTAAAGCTTATAACAAGCACTATGCAGTGGAGATGGTCTGATTCGACCTTGAGAGCTTCGGTGGCTTGGGAAATGGCTTCAAACTTTACTGCTTTTTGGCACTCTGGGCAACCGATAACCATATAAAGCAGTGAGTGACAACAAAAGGAAAAACATCTAGACTCTTTTAGCTATTTGAATTGTGTGGTTAGGTTCATTTGAATTTCCAGTTTGGGATTGCGGTCATCTTAGTTTTACAAATCATAATAGATATATCTTAACTTTTATCTATGAAATATCGAGAGGGATTAAAAACCCAAGTACAAACCACTTGTCCTTTTCTTCCCTAAATCACAAATACATAGACGCATGATGTTATAATTTTAATTCTTTTGTCATTTTATTCTATTACTGTTACCCATACAAATGCCTTTTATTTCAGGCTGTGAGAGCACCTCATTTTTGTTGATGCAAATGGACAATACAAATACAACCATTAAGAGAGTAATCATGCAACTTTAACTAGAAAATTACTATTGAGGACTACCATTTTATACATATTTTATTTTGTTTGTTAGGCAACATGAGTCTAGCGATGATTGATATGCCTAACCTGTGGTTTGAGTCGCTGTGACTCAGGGGCACCTAAGCTGCCAAAATCACTCAAGGATCACACCTAGCTTGGGCCACACCCGCTCTTAACATGGTTGGATTTTTGCCCATGAGGTTTTGAACCAATGACCTTTTCAACATAGAGTGCCTTAATAGATCACCTTGTCACCGCCTATTCTATGTCCCATGGGCATATTTTATACATATTATTATACAAGGCTAGATTTACCATTAATCATGGAGGACATACAAGATAAAAAATGCATAGGGTCTTCAGAATGCTATCAACAATGAAGTTGAGGCACTAACTATATGCGAGCATAATAGGGTATTGTCGCTGTAAAATCTAGTAAATCATGTGATGGGATTCACAAGGTGAGGGCCAGATCCAATGGCAACAATGATGAAGGATTGTCACTATCACCTCAACAATCTTCCTCCTGCCGTTTAGTGGAATTTCACCATAAGGAAGAATTCCTTGTATTCACCTATAAGGATATTCTAATAATAGGGCTTAAGGTGATATGAATAGGTTAGGGAAAGATATCTTAAAGATGGAATAGGCCCAAATCTTTTTTCTAAAGGAACAAGAATTCTAATTGTTGACTAGATAAATACTACTACAAGCTAGGGCTTATTGATATGCAATGATAAAGGAGTACCTAGACATGTAGAAGTCAAAGAAAGGGTTTCCTTAATGATTAGATCATCACAATAATAGGAGAAACCCTAAGATAGGCTTCAATTTGAAGTTTGACTAGGGATTAGGGTTTTTAAGGCATGAAATAGTTTGGGGAGGATGACATCCACACTATTTGGGGGGATTCACCATAAACAATGCTAGATTTTGCATTTAAAAGGTTTATGGAGGAAATCCCTAAAAATTCATTCACAAACATCCACCAAAAATTTATCCTATAATGAATCTATCCCAGAGAAGTTCTTGTGGCTTGTCTTAAAAACCCTATGAGAGATAAAATAAAAATAAAATAATTTTTAATGATTTTTAATCAACAAACACTTACCAATGCATATTCCTACTTGGGTAAATGGAATTTAAGGACAAATTTTGAAAGGAATATGAAAATTGATTGGAGTAAGGGGGAAATATAAGTTTCTTCTTGTAAAACTTTAATTGTTTTTGTTTGTTTGTTTGTGAGGGGATAAATTAAATATAGAAGATGCACCCTAGGAGTTCTATAGGTTTTAGGGAAAAACAATTTTAACATGAAGATTTTCAATAAATAATATGCATTTAATTATTGAACATTTAGAAACCATTGCATAAATGTACACACATACAAAATATAGAAAAATCAGCAATAAAATTACAAATTCTTCCAAGAAAAGCCTTCTTTGAATCCCAAAGAGACATCTCCAATGCAAAAAACAATCTCCAATATCAATATGTTCCACAAAATTCAAATTTTTACGAAGTAGAAAATTATGCAAGGCAATTCACTCTCTTCAAGGAGACAAAATTCACATGTGATGATTTCCAAATGAAGTGGAGGGATCCTCTATTTATATGAGGTATATCCCTTCAATTTTACAAAAAAAAGTAAGCCTAGAAGCCCTGAAACAAGTTTGACTTTGACTGTTTAACAAGACAAGGTGTTACAAGCCAACCCGATAGCTCAAAACAATAGAATAATGCCATAAATGCCCATGCATTTGGATTGATATCCTCCAAATGCGTGACATTAACTCCTTTTGAGCACTAAATGCCACACAAAGGTGTGGAGTGAGTTAAATCGATGCCCCATCATCATAATCAACTCCAAATCTTGAGGGAAAAACTTAAGAAGTGCCTTAAAGTACCTCTATTTCTAAAAACCATGCTCTGGGTGCCGTGTCACCTCTCAAAGGCTAGATGGGTGATGTGGGGCTATCTCTTTCCAGTGTTGGGGCTCCAAGAGTGAGTACAATCCCTCTCTTGTCATCTCGACCTTGATGGCCATTATCATTTGGACTCTGGACTATGCAATGTTCATCAAACAATGTCAAAGCCAACCTGAGGGTGTCTTGGGCCCATCGGGTACAACATCAAGTAAATCCAACACCAAGCATGAGGATCTCAACGTTTTGGCATTTGGGGGTGCTTTGTGGTATCAATCTTCCTAAGGAATCGTCAAAGTGCACAATGCTCTGCGTTGGAGGGCAATGTTGCGTTTGCAAGGTCATCATTATTCTCTGGCGGTGCAAAATGACTTGGGCATGCTCATTAGGGACAATGACCATAGATGCATCATAGTTGATTATACTTAATTGTTGAAGGCTTAATAACACTTGAAGCTAAGATCACTTTCAAATACCTAACTAAACCAAGTCTCGTAGAAGTGTTCCCTACTTATGTTAGGGATAGCTAGAAAGTTAACCCTATTAGTTGTTTCTAGTCCCTACGAGGAGGTGACATGTCCTAGGTAAACTCTTCAATCCATAGCTGCTTGAGACAATAGTGGCAATGGAGGGGACAAACTTTAGGGAAAGGCGCCATGCCCATGGGACCAGTTGATGGAGGTCCATGATCCTTACTGTATCAATGTAAGGGCAGAGTAATCAAAGAGATATGAATTACACCTTTCCTCAACTTGCTTTTTCTACCCCTTTGATGCACCTTTTACTTCTTTTTGATAACGCTTTGAATGGGAGCATAACTTAGGAGCTCAAGCTTACTTTTAATGATTTAGCATTTATTTACTCCTTAATGATGAGTCTTTTTCTGGCTCATCATGGTTTGGACATGCAAGAGTTCATTGTGTGATGGAGCAAGTGCCCAAGAGGCTAGTGATGGCTCATGAGTGGGGTCGAGCTCATGTTAGGCTTTGCTACACACACTAATTATTGTCTCGACCATCTTTTACATTTTAACTTTCTTTTTCTTTCATTGTTTCCATTTTATGCTTTTAACATTTTTTTAGCTACATCAACCTCCAATTCAAAGTTTCCAGCAATGACTCAAGGACGAGGATAAGAGGTTTCCAATCCTAATGAACCAATGATCACAGGTCTAAAAAATGTAGTTGAAATTTAGGGAATGACGAAAAGTGGTATGCATGGAATAATCATGGATACACCAATTCAATCCAAGTCTCCCAAGTAGTGCCCCTCCTGTAACCTTAAGGTCTTAGAGGAGGTCCCACTGAACTAGGGTAAAAAATTGACCTCCTTGGTAAAGCGAGAGAACATGCTTATAGTCAAAATCGATTAATCATCTAGATAACCCCTTCATCCATGTTAGAATGCCCAAAACATTAAGTAAAAACACATGATTGGAAGATGGTTAAAGTATCTACTGAATGATAATTCACCTTCCTTTAAGAGCAATATTGAATGTTGAGAAGTGTATGACTAGTGCAAATAGTGGAAAATGATGGCTTAATATCATGTACTGAGTAAATATAGGGTCGCTGACAAGCTTGCTATCCAAAGAAGGAGAAAATTTTCTCCTATAGGGTTACCCACATTTTGATGGGTAATGTATGGGTCCAACTCGGGGACGTGCTCACCATAGAGCACATGATCTATATGTTTGAATGGGGAGTGTATGAGAACTCCAACAATCCCCTAGGCTCGCAGAGATGTTATCTATACACTCTGTTGTAGCATCCATTGCCATTTTAATTTTATTTTCTGTTTTTTTTTTTTCAAAAATGAAAAAATCAAATATTATGTTCTAAAATAATTAAAAGAGGATGCAGAAAATCTGAAAGAAATGATTTATTTTATATTATTGATGGCTTTTGAACGTGAGAAACCAAGGAGAAGACCTGAGCCATCTGATCGACAGACCATAGATCTAACAGTTAACGATAATCGCGTGGTTAACAAGGACAAGGTTTACTCCAAAATCAGACGTGAGAAGTTATAAAACCGAGTTAAAACCTTAGTTAATCAGGGCCGTCCGCTTGAAGGATTCTGATCTGACGGTAATCGCATGGTTAACAAGGACGAGGTTTACTCCAGAAAACAGACGCGATGGTTTATGGAATGTGATTTAATCTATTGAAGTCCGGAGCAATCATAGCTGCTCATCAGGAAGGGATGAGATCTGACGGATATCGCGTTAAAAAGTGCACAGGTTTTATTATAAATTTCGGACCTGAGAAGTCTTTGAACTGCAGTTTTGTTTCTTTTCAGTTTTGTGGGGAAGGCAAAGGCTTGTGGAAAAGGCGGATGCGATAAGATTATGAACCAGAGTCTTGTTTCTTTTCGGTTCCGTGGTAACTGAAGGTTTGCCATATTCCGCGTAAATCAACCAATTCTGTTGTTTTAGCCGAATAACTAAAATTAGAGGCGGATGACTGAAACTCCAAAGGAACGGTGATTGGTCGGGTTTCTTTGTGTTTCTGCCAATCAGAACACTTCTGATATGTACGTGGGTCATAAGGTTTTCTTTGTGTTTCCGCCAATTAGAACATTTCCGATATACACGTGGGTCCATAACCCACAAGCCCACGCACGAAATTCTGTAAAGATGCAACTTTGCTGTGTTAAAATAGTTTAGTTGTCCTCAAGACATCTACAGGATTACAACTTGCAGATACTCAAGCCATAGATTCGAACAATGAGCAACCATCACCAGTTATATTCTAATTTTTGTTACTTCTTGTTATTTTGTTTTCTTAATCATGAGGTGTCTTTTACCCTCCAATGTAATATTCTGTAATGAGTTTTACTTTAGACAATTAGGAGATAGTTAAGCAGTTTGACAATTTTGGTGATTATTAACAGTCACATGATGTATAAAAAGAGGCAAAATTATAGAAAAAGGGTTCGAATTTTGAAGAACCTGGAGACTAGGGTTTGTATTCTTGATAAAATTGATAATTAATGAAAGAATCAGGAGTTTTCCACACATTGTTGGGTATGATTTGTAATTTCTTTATTATGTGTCATCATTGTATCTTCCTTTCTTTAAGTATGGTAATGATGCTGTAGGTCTTTATTTACTTATGTGAATGAAGTTAAAATTTCTTAAAAGAGCGCTCCTGTACTTAAAGTTCCTACTTCTACATTTCTTCTAAGTTACAGATAATAGTTTCCATGAAAAACAACATAATGTATTTAACTTCTTTAAGTGTTACAAATAATAGTTTCTGTGAAAAACATCATATTGTCTCTAACTTCTCAGAGCATTCTTCACTCAACATTTATATCCAATGGTCATATGGCATTCTGAGACTTTCATATCACCTAAGTATTAAGGGTTAAAAGTCAGGTCCTTCAGGGCCTTCACTTGAGGATACATCAAACAAATAAGTGATAAGAATAATAAACATTAATGTCTTAAGCATAATTTCTACACAACCAAGAAATTGGTTTCTTAAGGGACAACATTAATTGGCGCCGCTGCCGGGGAATGAAATCAAGAACACTTTTCCTTGGGTTTTTAATATTTTCCTCTGGTTGTTTAACGAGGAGGAAATATTTGGCTGTATTGAACATAAAATAATAACTCTGGCTTTAAAGAGGCCTCATTCAAGGTCAGATACCTCACATCAAAAAATTCAAGCCCTTTCAGACCCTAAGAGACTAGTTTTCAAGAGGGTTAGAAGGCCAAAAACACCAGTTACACCAAGTCCTACACTGTTTGCACCTGGAACAGTTCACCACATCTCTCATCCAAAAATTCACCTTTTATTGACCAAGAGCTACCTTTTACATCCACTTCATTTCAAGAACCTAACTGTCAAGAACAATGTTTAGACTCTATTTCTTTCTCAGTATCTGCAATAGTTATTCAACCTAAACCTATAACTACATTGCCACCTTTTCTTACTTCATTTACTACTAAGTCAGGTTCTACATCTGCTGGTACTCAAGGTTCAGTAAGTTTAGGAGCAAACATGGCAGCACTTACATTCTTGTTAAATAGGTATGCACATTCAATTGCCACAACAGTGGAATCAAATGCCTCAGGAATACTTAAAAATTCTTCCTCGTTTCTCAGGGGAGGATGAACAAACAACAGAGAAGCATATAGCAGTGTTTTGTAATTTTGCAGAAAATCTCAATGTTGAATGCTTGGATGTTATTTTAAGACTTTTTGTACAATCTTTGGATGGAGAAGCAAGAAAATGGTTTAAAGGGCTTCCTAATAACTCTATTCCTACATGGAAAGAGATGGAGCGCCTGTTCACCCAGAGATGGGGAGAGAAAAGAGACCATGGGTATTCACTCATAGAAGGTTCAAGAAGAAATCTGATGAAAGTATTGTTGAGTTCATTAGAAGGTTCAATAAACTTTACAACAATGTTCCAGTGGAGATCAAGCCACCTCCTGCTGGTGCAAAATAACTTTTGTAGGGGCATTGAATGAGATTTTGGGTTCACATTGAGAGAGAGAAGATCCACAATCCTTGATCAAATCCAAATTGATGCTTTAGAAATAGAAGCAAATCTGGTGGCTGCAGGTAAAGCACCAGAGATTCAGCGTATCCAAGATAAGGGAAAGGCTAAAGTGGAATCCTCTCAAAGTCAAACATTAGAGGATATGAATAATGTAATAAAAAACATTGTCTAATAAATTGATTAAATTGGAATTGGAGAGTAATAATTCTTAGAGGCAAAGCACAACAAAACATAAACTTTAATCCTCAATATAGAAGACAACCTATGCAAATTTTGCAAAAGGAGAGAAAAGACCAAGATTAGGTTCAAGCACCACTTTACTTAGAGGTAGATCTTGATGAAGTACCAGAGCATTGCAGGGACCATGATGATCATATTTCCACATTGTATGTAGTAGATATGAAGATGAACTAGGTTTTGAGGGAGAAGAATATGCTGAAACAGATGCCATGTATGATGAGAATGAAATTGATGAATGTTGGAAGCAGTTCACTGATTTTATGCAGGCAGAATTACATAAGAAATATGACTTGAGATCAAGGAAAAGATCTAGAATTCACGAAAATGAAGGCGAGCAACAAGTTCCATCTCCCCTACAAAAGGTGTCTCCACAAGAACCACAACCTGCAAAACAATTAAATGAAGGAAAGCAACAACAAAATACAAATAGCAAGACTAAAATACTTCAAGGTGAGTCTTCTCAAGATAAAAGTAACAAAATTCCTTTAGAAAGAATTGTTTCCATTCCATAGGAGATTTCAATGATGAAGAAAAATGAAGATGAAAATGAAAGGAATACTAAACAAGTTCATGTGTTTAGTCTTACTAAAGAGTTAGAAAAAATCAAAATTCAGGTGCCCCCCACAGAGTTGGTAAAAACACCAGTTTATCAAAGAGAGTTTGCTGAGTTTATCAATCTATCTCAGAATGTGAATATAAATGACACTGTGAATTTGCAAGAAGATAAACCAGTAGTGGTTTTTGGTCCACATGTGGAGGAGGTAGATTCTTCAACACCTTTCTACATTTCTTTATTGATTCATGATTTCCTCTTGCATAATTGTATGTTTGATTCAGGTGCTTCACATAACCTTATGCCACTATCAGTGATGAAACAACTAAACCTACAAGTTACTAAACCTTACAGAGACCTGTATTCTTTTGATTCAAATAAAGTTAAGTGTCTGGGGGTCATTAAAGATATGGTGGTGTCACTAGCCTAGATCCCATCTAGGAGCTTGGTAATGGTTGTAGTGGTAGCAGATATCCATGCTAGGTTTGGAATGTTGCTATCTAGGTCATGGTGGGCTAAATTGGGTGGTGCTTTGAAACTGGATTTTACTTATGCTATCATTACCAATTTTTGGCGGAGAAGAAATAAGACTGTACAGAGAAACAAGATTTGTAAAAACAATCACAAAGAACGAAGCAAGTAATTCACCTGTATATATCCAAGAGAAAGATGACTTTTCTTGCTTCATGCTGCATGACAATGCAGAGTTGGCTGAAGAGCCAGTGTAAATATAGAGCTGCAAACAGAAGGGGTGTGGAAGCGCTTCTTTGATGGAGCCTATTCTAAAGAAGGAAAAGGTGTTGGGTTCCTTTTAATTATATCTGGAGGTAATATGATCCATTTTTCTTTTAAATTGGAGTTCGAAGCGACTAATAATGTGGCAGAATATGAATCCTTGATCATTGCTTTGCAAACAACGAAACAAATGGGAGTCTAGTCAATTTCTGTTTTTGGAGATTCAACGCTGATTATAAAACAAATAAAAAACCATTGTAAAAAAAAACACCCTAGGCTTAGGGCATACAGAAATGAAGTGTGGGATTTGGTTGAGAACTTCTTTGAGGACTTCAACATACAATTCATTCCAAGAGATGGAAATAGATTAGTAGACTCTTTGGCTGTGGCTGCCAGTACTTTTGGGCCTCCTCTAAATCCAAAGCTAAGATATGAGGTTGAAATGAGGCACATGCCTTCTATTTCGGATAATATTAAACACTGGCAAATTTTTTAGGATGATCAGCAGATTAAGGAATTCTTGACTATGATTGAAGATTTTCAAGGCACCGAGATTGATCAAGATGAAGATGAAGTAGCAGAAGGTGTAAAAGTAAGTGGTTTTAAAAATTCCATAGTTAATCAAAAAATTATTCAATTGAAAGATAATACTCTGTCAAGGGGGCTTGTCCCTCTTGAAAGAATTTTTAACTCCAATGATGTAGCTGTTAGTTCAGAGAAAATTCCACAGGATGAGCAGATTCAAAATCATAGTATTGGAACCTAGAAGGAGCCCAAGTTAGTCAAATTATTTAATGGAGTTCCAATTAATTATAAGGAGAGATACATTAAGCTTTTCAAGGACTATATTGATGTTTTTTCTTGGTCCTATGAGGATCTCAAAACATATGATGTAAGTATTATTCAACGCAAGATTCCCTTGAAAGAAGGGATTAAACCATTTAAGCAGAAATTTAGGCAGATAAACCCTTTGCTTTTAACATTGATTGAGAAAGAAGTCAAAAAGCTGCTTGATGCCAAGATAATAGTTCCACTCAGGTACTCTGACTGGGTGGCCAATTTAGTGCCTGTAACGAAGAAAAATGGAGAAATAAAGCTATGTGTGGACTTTAGAAATCTGATAGGGCTTCCTTAAAAGATAACTATCCATTACTTAAAATGAATCATGTGCTGCAGAAGGTAACAAGATCATTCAGAATGTCAATGCTGGATGGACTCTCTAGGTATAACTAGGTGGCTGTTGATAAAGAAGATCAGAAAAACACTGCATTCACAACTCCTTAGGGAACTTTAATGTATGCTCGAATGCCTTTGGGTTGATGAATGAAGGTGCAACATTTTAGAGGGCTATGGACATTACATTTGTGGGAGATAAGTTTGTAGTGATATCCTTGGATGACATCACTGTTTTCTCTAAGTCTGTTGAGGAGCATTTGGATCATCTTAAAAATACTTTTGAGAAACGTAGAAAATTTGGGCTTTCTTTGAATCCTAAGAAGTATATCTTTGCTCTAGAAGAAGACAAACTGTTGGGGAACATTGTTTCTAGAGATGGAGTGAAGATAGATCCAACAAGGGTGCAAGCTGTGCAGAAAATACCTCTGCCCAAGAGTAAGAAAGACATTCAAAAATTTATAGGAAAAATAAATTTTCTAAGGAGGTTTGTGTCCAACTATGCTGAAATTGTAAAAGAGATTACCAATATGTTGAAGAAAGAAAATGAAGTACATTGGACCAAGGAAGCCAGAGTCATTCTCTAGCATTAAAGAAGCATTACAAGCAGCTCCAGTTTTAATTAGCCCCGATTATTAAAAGCCTTTTCAAAAATTTTCATTTGCGTCACCTAATTCAATAACTGTTGTTTTGTTACAGAAAAAATGATAAAGAAAAGGAGCAGCCAGTTGCTTTCTTTAGCAAGATTCTCAGAGATGCTGAACTAAAGTACAATATTCTTGAAAAATAGGTATATGCTTTGGTAAAATCCCTAAAGGCCTTCAGGACTTATGTTTTGCAGTCATAGATCATTGCTTATGTTGTGCCAAATGCTGCAGTAAAGGATGTCTTACTCCAGAGTGATGTGGAAAGCAAAAGAGGAAAATGGATAGCCAAGATTCAAGAGTATGATTTGGACATAAAGCCCACAAAGCTAGTGAAAGGGTAGGGACTCACAAAGATGTTGACAGAGTCAAATTTTCAGGGATTAGGAATCAACTTGCTAACACCTGTGAATGAGGAAATGATTGAAGGAGGTGAAGAAAGATCAAACCTAGGAATGAAGATCCGATATAAATTTTTATGTTCAGAATGGTACAAGCACATAGTACATTATCTATGTTTTCTTTCTTGTCCTCAATCTTTGGATAGAACAAAATATAGAGCATTGAAAATCAAAGCACAACCATATGTGATTGTAGAGGGCAGATTGTATTGGAAGGATCCCGTGGGAATTTCATTGTTATGTTTAACAGAGGATGAATTTACAGAGACCATTAAAGATTATCATGAGAAGTTATGTGGTGGACATTATAGTTGGAAAACTACTGTACATAAAACCCAGGCAGGGTTTTATTGGCCCACCCTATTTGGTGATATATATAAGTTTGTCAGAAGCTGTCAGAAGTGTCAACTTTTCGTTGAGAAGAAGAGGTTTTCTCCCTTGCCTTTGATCCCAGTCTTCATAGAAGAACCATTCAGATAATGGGGACTAGACTTTGTTGGAGAAATTAACCCACCTTCAAGTGGACAACAAAAGTGGGTTCTTACAGCCACAGATTATTTCACCAAGTGGGTAGAAGCTATACCTACTAAAAGGGCAAATGACCAGGTGGTGATGAAGTTTTTAAAGGAAAATATTTTCAGCGGATTTGGATGCCCTGTCAAAATCATAACAGACAATGCTCAAGTGTTCAATTCAAGTAAGTTTGTTGCTTTTGGTTAGAAGTATAATGTTATTTTATCTCATTCAACAATTTATCATCCACAAGGAAATGGATTGGCTGAATCCACTAACAAAACTTTGATGAGAATTCTCAAGAAAACTATTGCAGAGAATCAGAAAGATTGGGATTCGATGTTAAAGTTTTCTCTATGGTCTGTCTGAGTGATTACAAGAAGGTCTACAGGCAAATCACCTTTTGAGTTAGTGTATGAAACTCAAGCTCTGTTCCCTAGTCAGCTTGTGAAGCTTGTGATTGCAATGATTCAGGAAGCAAAAGAAGAGCCCAACGCTGTGATAAGAAGGATGCATAAGGTAGTGGAGTTGTGTGAAAGTAGGGATAAGGTAAGAATAATTTGATTATGTATCAAGCAAAGATGGAGGGTATTTTTGACAGAAAGGCCAAATAAATTGATTTTAAAGTTGGAGACCTGCTATTAAGGTGGTATATTAGAAGAGAAGATAAGGGAAAACATGAGAAGTTTGATCCTCTCTGGTATGGCCCATTCAGAATTATAGAAGCAAGGCCAAATAATACATTCTTCTTGGAGAATCTTGATGGTGAAACTTTACAGCTCCCTGTCAATGGGCAATACTTCAAACATTATTTTCAATGCTGAAGCACAAGCATCCTTTCATTGTAGATACCAGAGTGAATTCATTGTACAAATTTCATAGAATTTAAATTGGCTAAGCAATATGTGATTCCATGCCCGAGGTGAAGGCACTGATCTGCAGTTCTTAGTGCTTCTGTGGCAAAAGCACTATCCCTAGTTGGAGCCAGATGTTGTAGCATCTGTTGTAACATGCATTTTTGTTGCTTGTAGTATTCATTTCATACAAGAATTTGAAAATATTTCAAAAATAGATAAAAGCAAAAGGAAGGAGTAATAATGGTATAGCGGGTATGTTTTCTTTGTAAAAGAACAAGTAAAAATAAAAGAATCAGCGTCGGAGTAGCCAAGGTTGCTATACAAATCACTATATAAATGGTTATATGGAGCTAGACCCGATATATATATATATATATATATATATATATATAATATATTATATATCTGTTCATATTGAAACAAGAAAGAAACAAAGTAATATATCAGATACACAAAAGAAACAAGTATTAAAGTGTTAAAGAGCCGGACTCGAAATATATATATATTATATTTAAAAGCCCTACGGGTCTGTGAAGCGTCGAATGCATATGTATTGGTTCATTCACTGGTTGCCGATTGAAATTCACGATTGCCGGACCCGAAAGGTATATAAATCGTGGTTTAAAGTCTCGTCGGGTCCGTCGCGCTGCAGAGCTATGGACGTTGGGTTCCGCTGATTGCAACTTGCGATGGCGGACCCGAAAAGATATATATTGCGTTTATAACGCCGACGGGTCTGAAATAACATAGAGCACTTATTATATATGTATGTGATCCCACCGATTGCGATCGACGATAAGAGTCGGACTCGAAATATATCTATATCTATATATATATATATTTATATATATATATTATATATTATAATTTTTTTTTTTAAAGCCTTGGCGGGTCTGCTATATCGAAAAGCCCTGCATTTTTATATGTATTTCTATTATAAAGGATTATAATAGAAATAAGCGTTGAATAGGCTGGACTCGAGGCATATATATATTATGTTTTATAAGCTCCGACGGGTCCGCGAGGCATATGAAAAAGCGGATTTAAAGTTACAAGTGGGATTTTGGGCAGAGCAAAAATGGTAAGTGGTTTTTATTGGAGCTCACCCGATCCCACTTATCATTCGACACGTAGCAGTTGGGTGGAGAGAGAAAACCGCTTATTTCGGGCGGGTATTCTTCGGGCTTATGTCCCACTCGAAATCTTTATAGACCGTCTGATCCAAAAAGCACAGATCTACGGTGGGGATATATCGGCGGAAAAGGTATGCCTCGATAGTTGTGCGGAGCCCGTGTTAAAAGCAGAGAAAACATGTTTTATGACATATTTCTATTATAAAAGGTATATAATAGAAATAACGCAAATATGAAGGATTTATGCATATGTGGCTTAAGGGTGCGTAAAGTTAAGTATTGTGGTGATATATCTTTGAAATGGGACGATTGCGATTTGCAGTGGAAGTCAATGGAGCGTTGAATGGGCGGATTTGACAGATTTATAAAGCAAGATTAACTCTTTTTGAGTCCCGTATTAAGCAAAGGTTCGCGTTAATTTCGTTGTGTAAAGTGGAAAATCAGGGCTAGAGCCGAATCTGAAGAGGAAGACAATAAGGTAGGTTTTCTTTGTATTTTGGCCAATCAAACGTCCGTTACGTATGTAAGCCCAGGATTACACAATATTAACACATTTCATTATGGCTAAAACGAATTAAACATCATTATGGCATTTACAGAGGAATTCGACAGCGGATTAACAAAGCAAGCCAACAATTATCGTCTTTTCTGAATTCAGTTATGTCCCTATTATTTCATGTTCATTGAAGTGTATTTTACCCTCTGTAAAATTCTGTAATAGTTTTTACTTCATATAGTTAGAGAAACAGTGAAATAATTTGGGTAGTTTCAGAAATCAACAACTGTTCCACAATGTATAAAAAGATGAAAATTTACAAAGAAAGGGTTCGAATTTTGGAGAACCCGGAGACTAGGCCACTGTATTCCTGATATCATCGTTGATTAATGAAAGAATCAGAAGTTTCCATGAGTTGTTGGGTATAATTTTGTAACCTTCTATGTCATGTGTCATGTTATGTTTTCTTCTTTCAAGTATAATAATGACGATGCAGGCCTTTATTTGCTTATGTAGATAAAGGTAAAATTCCTTAAAAGAGTGCTCCTACACTCGAAGTTTCCACCTTCCTTTCTAAGTTATAGATAATAGTTTTTGTGAAAGACCAACATAATATCTTTAACTTCTCCAAGAGTCACAGATAGTAATTTCTGTGTTAAGCAACATATTTTCTATGATTCAGTTCTCATTTTCATAATTCTTCCAAGTTATAGATAGTAGTTTGTGTGAAAAACCAACATATTATCTTTAACTTCTCCTTCAAGCTTTCTTCACTCATCATTTACATCTAGCAACAAATAACATTATGAAATGTTCCGATCATATATGTATTAAGGGTTGAAGACCAAGTTTTCTAGGTCCTTCATTTGAGAACACAACAAAAGTGACAATAAATAATATCTATTAATGTCTTAAGTACAATTTCTCTACAACCACGAAATTAGTTTCTTAAGGTACAACATTAATTGGCGCCACTGCCGGGGAGAGAATACAAGAACAATTTTCCTTGGGTTTCAATATTTTCCTCTAGTTGTTCAATGAGGAGGAAATATTTGGCTGTTTTGAATCAAAACAATAACTTTGGCTTCAAGAAGACCCCATACAAGATCAGACACTTCACAACCGAAGGTTCAAGATCTTTCCTATCCTTAAAGACTATTTTCTAAGAGGTTTGGAAGGTCTAAGATTCCAATTACACCAATTCTTGCATTGTCTGCATCAGACAAAAATTCACTTGAACATTCATCTGATAAAGAGTCATCTTTTTCATCATCTTCATTTCAGGAACTTAACTGTCAAGAGAAATCTTTAGAATCTGTTACTTTTCATTTATCTGCTATAATCATTCAACCTCAGCCAATAGCTACATTACCACTTCTGCACATTCCATCTAACTCTCATTGTGGTTCCACATTTGTTGGTAATCAAAGTTCAATAAACATGGAAGTACCTGCATTCGTGATGAATAGATATGCACCCCTTCAACTGCCACAACTGTTTAATCAAATGCCACAGGATTACCTTAAAATTCTTCCTCGTTTTACAAGGGAAGATGAACAAACTGCAGAGAATCATGTGTCAGTGTTTTGCAATTTTGCAGATAGCCTAAACGTTGAACATTTAGTTGTTATTCTAAGACTTTTTGTTCAGTCCTTGGATGGAGAAGCAAGGAAGTGGTTTAAAGGACTTCCTAATAATTCTATTCCTTCTTGGGAAGAGATGGAACGTTTATTCATCCATAAATGGGGAGAAAAAAGAGACCATGGGTATTCATTAATAGAGTTTAATGCCATAAAGAAGAAGTCTGATGAAACTGTGGTCGAATTTGCTAGACGATTTAACAAATTGTACAATAGACTCCTAGTGGAGATTAAGCCTCCTCCTGCTGGTGCAAAAATAACTTTTGCAGGGGCTTTTGAATCAAATTTTGGATTCACGTTAAGGGAAAGAAGATCTCCAATCCTTGATCAGATCCAAACAGATGCATTAGAGATAGAAGCAAATCTGGTGGCTGCAGGAAAAGCACTAGAGACACAACCTACCTAAGACAAGGGGAAGGCAAAGATAGAATCCTCTCAAAGTCAAGCATTGGAGGATATGTTTAAAACTTTGTCAGATAAGTTAAATAAATTAGAGTTAGAAAATAAGAATTTGCAGAAGCAAACACAGTGTAATAAGAACTTTAATCCCCAATACAAAAGACAACCTTTGCAAATCCTGCAAAGGGAAAGAAAGGATCAAAATCAGATTCAAGCACCATTATATATAGAAGCAGATCCTGGTGAAGAACAACTTGAAGATCAAATTTCTATGTTATATGTAGTAGATGAAGATGAACTTGGTATCGAAAGAGAAGAATATGTATATGATGAAACATATGCCATTCATGATGAAAATGAAATTGATGAATATTGGAAACAATTTTCTGATTTTATGCAGGCTGAACTACATAAGAAGTATGACTTGAGATCGATGAAAAGATCAAGAAATCAAGAAAATGAAAGTGAGCAGCAAGTTTCAACTTCCTCACCAAAGGAAACTCCACAAGAATCTCATCCTGTAAAACAAGTAAATAAAGGAAAGCAACAACAGAACGCAAATGGCAAGACACTGATAATTCAAGGTGAGCCTTCTCAAGATTAAACTGAAAAAATTCCTTTGGAGAAACTTGTTTCAAAACCTCAAGTAATTCCAGTCATGAAGAAAGGTGAAGATGAGAATGAAAGCACTGCTAAACATGGTCACTTGTTTAGTCTTACTAAAGAGTTGGAAAAGGTAAGAATACAAGTTCCCCTTACAGAGTTGGAAAAAACACCTATTTATCAAAAGGAGATTGCTGAGTTTATTAATTTAAAAGAGAATGAGAGTATAAATGACACTGTAAATTTGTAAGAGGATAAACCAATAGTGGTTTTTGGTCCACATTTAGAGGAAGTAGATTCTTCAATACCTCCTTTTTATATTTCCTTATTGGTTCATGATTTCCTCCTACATAATTGTATGTTTGATTCGGGAGCTTCACATAATCTTATGCCTTTGTCAGTGATGAAGCAACTAAATCTACAAGTGACCAAACCTTATAGGGATTTGTATTCTTTTGATTCGAACAAAGTCAAGTGTCTGGGGGTTATTAAGGATCTGGTAGTGTCACTAGCCCAAATTCCAGCTAGAAGCTTGGTCATGGATATTGTAGTAGTAGATATCCCCGCTAGATTTGGAATGCTTCTATCTAGGTCCCGGGGGGCTAAATTGGGAGGTGTTTTGAAGCTAGATTTTACATATGCTGTTACACTGATTTTTGGTGAGGAGGAGAGGAGATTGTACAGAGAAACTAGGTTTGTAAAAACAATTACAAAAAATGGAGGAAGCAATTCACCTGTATATAGTCAGGAGAAGGATGAATTTGCTTGTTTCACACTGCATGATAATGCAAAGCTAGTTGAAGATAATTAGAAGCAACTTGCTTCAGCCAATGTAATTACAGAGCTACAAACTGAAGAAGTGTGGAAATGTTTCTTTGGTGGAGCTTATTCCAAGGAAGGAACAGGTGCTGGTTTTCTTCTAATTGCACCTGGAGGTAAGATGTTCCCTTTTTATTTTAAATTAGAGTTAAAGGCAAAAAAAATGTGGCAGAATATGAGTCGTTGATTATTGCTCTACAAACAGCTAAATAGATGAGAGTTAAGTCAATTTCTGCGTTTGGAGATTCAGATCTGATTATTAAGAAAATAAAAATTCACTGCCAAAAAAAGCATCCTAGGCTCAGGGCATACAAAAATGAGGTGTGGGATTTGATTGAGAACTTTTTTGAAGCTTTTAATATTCAATTCATTCCAAGAGATGAGAATAGATTAGCAGATTCATTGTCTGTGGCTGCTAGTACTTTCAAGCCTCCTATTAATCCAAGACTAATATATGAGGTATAAATGAGACACAGACCTTTTGTTCTTTATAATGTTAAGAGTTGGCAAGTTTTTGAGGATGACCAACAGATTAAGGAGTTTTTGACTATGGTTGAAGAGTTCTAGGGCACAAAAATTGATCAGGATGAAGAAGATACAACAAAAATTGCAGAAGTCAGTGGTTTAAAAGATTCAATAGAAAATCGGAAGATCTTTCAATTGAGAGATAATATTATGCCAAAGGGACTTGTTCCTATTGAAAGGCTTTTTAATTCCAATGATGTGGCTGTGGACTCAGGGAAAATTTTGCAGGATGAACATATTCAAGATCACAACATTGGAACTCAGGAGAATCCCAGGTTAGTCAAATTATATGGTGGAGTTTCACCTAATTTTCAAGAAATATATACTAAACTTGTCAAGAATTATGTTGATGTCTTTGCATGGTCCTATGAAGATCTAAAACCTATGATGTAAATATTATTCAGCATAAGATTCCTTTAAAGGAGGGAATTAAACCCTACAAACAAAAGCTTAGACAGATAAATCCTCTGCTTCTACCATCAATTGAAAAGGAGGTCAAGAAGTTGCTTGATGCCAAAATAATATTCCCACTCAGGTATTCTGATTGGGTGGCTAATTTAGTACCTGTGAAAAAGAAAAATGGAGAAATAAGGTTATGTGTGGACTTCAGAAATCTCAACAGGGGTTCTTTGAAAGATAACTATCCATTGCCTAAGATGGATCATGTGCTGTAAAAAGTAACAAGATCTTTTAGAATGTCAATGCTAGATGGATTTTCTGGTTATATCCAGGTGGCTGTGGATAAGGAAGACCATAAGAAAACAACATTCACAACTCCCTGGGGAACATTTATGTATGCTAGAATGCCTTTCAGATTGACGAATGCATGTGCTACATTTCAAAGGGCTATGGACATTGCTTTTGTTGGAGATAAGTTTGTAGTAATATATTTGGATGATATTACTGTTTTCTCAAAGTCTGATGAAGAACATTTGGACCATTTGAAAAGGACTTTTAATAAATGTAGAAGATTCGGACTTTCCTTAAATCCCAAGAAATCCATTTTTTCTCTGGAGGAAGGAAAACTATTGGGACACATTGCTTTCAGAGATGGAGTGAAGATAGATCTGGCCAGAGTATAAGATGTGCAAAAAAATACCATTTCCTAGGAGTAAAAAGGATATTCAAAATTTTCTGGGAAAGATAAACTTCATGAGAATATTTGTATCCAACTATGCAGAAATTGTAAAAGAAATTACTAATATGCTAAAGAAGGAGAATGAAGTGAATTGGACCAAAGAAGCTAGAGAATCATTTTCAAGGATTAAATAGGCATTACAGGCAGCTCCAGTCTTAATCAACCCTGATTACCAAAAGCATTTCCAAGTTTTTTCATTCGCATCATCAAGTTCAATAGCTGTTGTCTTACTGCAGAAGAATGATGAAGAGAAAGCGCAGCCAGTTGCACTCTTCAGTAAGATTCTTAGGGATTCTGAGCTGAAATATAGTATTCTTGAGAAACAGGTGTATGCTTTGGTAAAAGCCCTGAAAGCTTTTAGAACTTATGTGCTGTAGTCACAAATCATTGCTTATGTGCCAAATGCTGCAATGAAAGATGTATTATTACAGGGAGATGTAGAAGGCAGAAGAGGAAAGTGGATATCCAAGATCCAAGAATATGATTTGGACATAAAACCCACAAAGTTGTTGAAAGGACAAGGATTGCCAAAAATGTTGGCATAATCAAACTTTTAGGCATTGGGAATTACTTGTTGGCACTTGTGGATGAAAAAGCAGCTGAAGAAAATGAAGGAGAGCAAAATCCAGGTATGAAGATCAGGTCTAAATTTTTGTGTTCAGAATGGTATAAGCATATAATTCATTATTTGTACTTTCTTTCTTGTCCCCAATCCTTAGATAGAACAAAGTATAGGGCACTAAAGATCAAGGCACAACCATATGTGATTGGGGAAGACAGATTGTATTGAAAGGATCCTGCTGGAATTTTATTGCTATGTTTAATAGAGGATGAATTTACAGAAACAATCAAAGATTATTATGAGGGGTTTTGTGGAGGACATTACACTTAGAAAGTAACTGCACATAAGATCCTTCAGGCAAGATTTTATTGGCCTACTTTATTTGATGATACATATAAGTTTGTTAGAAGTTGTCAGAAATGTCAGCCTTTTGCTGAGAAAAAGAGATTAGCCCCTTTAACTTTTATTCCAGTTATCATAGAGGAGCCATTTAGATAATGGGGATTGGACTTTGTTGGAGAAATCAATCCACCTTCAAGTAGACAACACAAGTGGGTTCTCACAGCAACTGATTGCTTCACCAAATGGGTAGAGGCAATTCCTACTAAGAGAGAAAATGATCAGATAGTAATGAAGTTCCCGGAGGAGAATATTTTCAGCAGATTTGGATGCCCCATCAAAATTATAACAAACAATGCTCGGGTCTTTAATTCAAGTAAGTTCATTACTTTTTGTCACAAGTATAATGTTATTTTGTCCCATTCAATAGCTTACCCTCCTCAAGGAAATGGATTAACTGAATCTACTAACAAAACTTTGATGAAGATCCTTAAGAAAACCATTGCAGAAAATCAAAGAGATTGGGATTCTAAGTTAAAGTTTGCTTTGTGAGTTGCTAGAGTAACTACAAGAAGATCTACAGGGAAATCACCTTTTGAATTAGTATATGGAACTCAGGCTCTGTTTCCAAATCAACTTGTGAAGCCGATGATTGCAATGATTTAGGAGGCGAAAGAAGAACCAAACACTTTCATAAGAAGAATGAACAAAGTGGTGGAGCTAAACGAGAACAGGGACAAGGTAAGAGACAACTTGATTATGTATCATTCCAAGATGAAAAATATTTTTGATAGAAAAGCCAAGGAAATTGATTTTAAAGTTGTAGATTTAGTATTGAGATGAGATACCAGAAGAGAAGATAAGGGTAAACATGGGAAGTTTTATCCTCTTTGGTATGACCCTTTTAGAATTTCTGAAAGTAAGATCCAATAATACCTTCATTCTTGAGAATCTTGATGGTGAAACTCTACAGCTGCCTGTCAATGGGCAATACTTAAAGCATTACTTCTAGTTCTGAAGAATAAGCATCATTTCATTGTAAATACGGAGTGAAATCAGTGTAAAAATGCCATAGCATTTCAATTTATGCAAAGCAATATATGACTCCATGCCTAAGGTGAAGGCACTAATCTGCGGTTCTTAGTGCTTCTGTGGTAAAAGCACTATCCCCAGGTGGAGCCAGATGTTGTAACATGCATTTTTGTTGCTTGTAGTATTCATTTTTCATACAAGAATTTGAAAATATTTCAAAAATAGATAAAAGCAAAAGGAAAGAGTAATAATGGTATATTGGGTATGTTCTCTTTGTAAAGGAACAAGTAAAAATAAAAGAATCAGCCCCAGAGTAGCCAAGGTTGCTATACAAATCACTATATAATGGTTTATATGGAGCTAGACCCGATATATATAATAATATATATATTATATATATATATATTATATATATTGAAACAAGAAAGAAACAAAGTAATATATCGGATTCGCAAAAGAAACAAGTGTTAAAGTGTTAAAGAGCCGGACTCGAAATATATATATTATATTTAAAATCCTGGTGGGTCCGTGAAGCACCAAATGCATATGTATTGGTTCATTCACCGATTGCCAATCGCAATTCACGATAGCTGGACCTGAAAGGTATATACATCGTGGTTTAAAGTCTCGTCGGATCCGCCGCGCCGCAGAGCTATGGACGTTGGGTTTCGCCGATTGCGAATTGCGATGGCGGACACGAAAAGATATATATTGCGTTTATAATGCCGGCGGGTCTGAAATAACATAGAGCGCTTATTATATATTATGTGATCCCGCCGATTGCAATCCACGATAAGGGCCAGACCCAATATATATATATATATATATATTATATAATATATATATTATATATATTATATTTTGTTGTAAAGTCCTGCCGAGTCCGCTATATCGAAAAGCCCTACATTTTTATATGTATTTCTATTATAAAGGACTATAATAGAAATAAGCACTGAAAAGGCTAGACCCGAGGCATATATATATTATGTTTTATAAGCCTCGATGGGTCCCCGAGGCATACGAAAAGGCGGATTTAAAGTTACAAGTGGGATTTTGGGCAGAGCAAAAACGGTAAGGGGTTTTTATTGGAGTTCACCTGATCCCACTTATCATTTGACACATAGTATTCAGGTGGAGAGAGAAAACTGCTCATCTCGGGTGGGTATTCTCTGGGCTTATGTCCCACTCGAAATCTTTATAGACGGTCTAATCCGAAAAGCGCAAATTTATAGTGGGGATATATCAGCGGAAAAGGTATGCCTCGATAGTTGTGCGGAGCCCATGTTAAAAGCGGAAAAACATGTTTTATGGCATATTTCTATTATAAAAGGTATATAATAGAAATAATGCAAATATGAAGGATTTATGCGTATGCGGCTTAAGGGTGCGTAAAGTTAAGTTTTGTGGTGATATATCATTTGAAAGGGGCCGATTTCGATTTGCGGTGGAAGTCAATGGAGCGCTGAACAAGCGCATTTGACAGATTTATAAAGGAAGATTAACTCTTTTTGAGTTCCGTATTAAGCAAAGGTTCGCATTAATTTCGTTGTGTATAGTGGAAAATCAGGGTTAGAGCCGAATCTGAAGAGGAAGACAATCGGGTATGTTTTCTTTGTATTTTGGCCAATCAACCGCCTGTTACATATGTAAGCCCAGGATTACACGAGCTTAGCACATTTAATTATGGTTAAAACACATTAAACATCATTAGGGTATTTACAGAGGAATTCAGCAACAAATTAACAGAGCAAGCCAGCAGTGATCGCCATTTTATGAATTTAGTTATGTTCCTGTTATTTCATGTTCTTTGAGGTGTGTTTTACCCTCTTTAAAATTTTGTAATAGTTTTTACTTCATATAGTTAGAGAAACAGTGAAATAATTTGGGTAGTTTCAGAAATCAACAATTGTTCCACAATGTATAAAAAGATGAAAATTTACAAAGAAAGGGTTCGAATTTTGGAGAACCCGGAGACTAGGCCACTGTATTCCTGATATTATCGTTGATTAATGAAAGAATCAGAAGTTTCCATGAGTCGTTGGGTATAATTTTGTAACCTTCTCTGTCATGTGTCATGTTATGTTTTCTTTTTTCAAGTATAGTAATGAAGCTGCAGGTCTTTATATTCTTATGTTAATAAAGTTAAAATTCCTTAAAAGAGTGCTCCTATACTCCAAGTTTCCACCTTCCTTTCTAAGTTATAGATGATAGTTTCTGTGAAAGACCAGCATATTATCTTTAACTTCTCCAAGAGTCATAGATAGTAGTTTCTGTGTTAAACAACATATTCTCTATGTTTCAGTTCTCATTTTCACAATTCTTCTAAGTTACAGCTAGTAGTTTCTGTGAAAAACCAACATATTATCTTTAACTTCTCCTTCAAGCATTCTTCACTCATCATTTATATCTAGCAACAAATGGCATTCTGAAATGTTCCAGTCATATATGTATTAAAGGTTAAAGACCAAGTTTTCTAGGTCCTTCATTTGAGAACACAACAAACAATAAGTGATAGTAAATAATATTTATTAATGTCTTAAGCATAATTTCTCTATAGCCAAGAAATTGGTTTCTTAAGGTACAACAACATCCATTGTCATTTTAATTTTATTTTCAGTTTTATCGCAAAAATGAAAAAAAATTCAAATATTAGGTTCTAAAAGAATTAAAAGAGTGCAAAAAATCTGAAAGAAATGATTTATTTTATATTATTGATGGCTTTTGAACGTGAGAAACCTAGGAGAAGATCTGAGCCGTCCGATCGACAGACAACATATCTAATGGTTAACGGTAATCGCGTGGTTAACAAAGGCGAGGTTTATTCCAAAATCGAAGCGAGAAGTTATAAAACTGATTTAAAACCTTAGTTAATCACGGCTGTCCGCTTGAGGGATTCAGATCCGATGGTAATCACGTGGTTAAAAAGGACGAGGTTTACTCCAGAAAACGGAAGCGATGGTTTATGGAATGTGATTTAATCTGTTGAAGTCCAGATCAATCACAACTGCTCATCAGGAAGGGACGAGATCCGACAGATATCGCGTCAAAAAGTGCACGAGTTTTATTATAAATTTCAGACCCGAGAAGTCTTTGAACTGTACTTTTGTTTCTTTTTGGTTATGTGGGGAAGGCAAATGTTTGTGGAAAAGGTGGATGCGATAAGATTATGAACTAGAGTCTTGTTTCCTTTCGGTTCCGTGGTAACTGAAGGTTTTCCATATTCCACGCAAATCAACCAATTCCAGTGTTTTAGCAGAATAACTAAAATTAGTGGGGGATGACCGAAACTCCAAAGGAATGATGATTGGTTGGGTTTCTTTGTGTTTCCGCCAATCATAACACTTCCGATATATACGTCGGCCATAAGAGTTTCTTTTTGTTTTCGCCAATCAGAGCATTTTCGATATACACGTGGGTCCATAACCCACAAGTCCATGCACAAAATTCTGTAAAGTTGCAACTTACTGTGTTAAAGTAGTTTAGCTGTCATCAGGACATCTACAGGATTACAGCTTGCAGATACTCAAGCCATATATTCGAACAACGAACAACCATCACCAGTTATATTCTAATTTCTGTTACTTCTTGTTATTTTGTTTTCGTGAGAATGAGGTGTCTTTTACCCTCCAATGTAATATTTTGTAATGACTTTTACTTTAGATAGTTAGAAGATAGTTAAGCAATTTGACAATTTTGGTGATTACTAGGCTATTGTGTTCTTGATAAAATTGATGATTAATGAAAGAATCAGGAGTTTTCCTCACATTGTTGGTTATGATTTGTAATTTCTCTATTATGTGTAATCATTGTATCTTCCTTTCCTTAAGTATGGTAATGAGGCTGCATGTCTTTATTTACTTATGTGAATGAAGTTAAAATTATTTAAAAGAGCGCTCTTGTACTTAAAGTTCCTACTTCTACATTTCTTCTAAGTTACAGATAATAGTTTCTGTTGAAAAATAACATATTGTCTTTAACTTCTCTAAGCATTACATATAATAGTTTATGTGAAAAACAACATACTGTCTCAAACTTCTCAAAGCATTCTTCACTCAACATTTATATCCAACAATCGTATGGAATTATGAGACTTTCATATCACCTAAGTATTAAGGGTTAAAAGTCAGGTCCTTCAGGCCTTTCACTTGAGGATACATCGAACAAATAAGTGACAAGAATAATAAACATTAATGTCCTAAGCACAATTTCTACACAGCCAAGAATTGGTTTCTTAAGGGACAACACACTCAAAGCAACTTGTTGATAGCATGTGAGTAGGATGCTAATCGTCACCCTTGCAATGATAGGACATAAATAAAACAATACTTTGAAAGAAAAGTTGGCTAAACACAGTGTAATATTCTATGCATACACATTATCATGAATAATGAATAAAGCAGGATGTAAACAAAATAATGCAAACACACAAATGCAATGCAACTACCAAAATTTAAATGCATCAAGTTCCACTAAAAAAGTGAGGCACTTTCCTTCCATAGGGGAGGACAAATGCTCACCATTAATATTTGCAATGTAAAATCAATTTACCCTACTTTGGTGTGGACCCTATACGAAAAGGCGGATTTAAAGTTACAAGTGGGATTTTGGGCAGAGCAAAAACGGTAAGGGGTTTTTATTGGAGCTCACCTGATCCCACTTATCATTCGACACATAGTAGCCAGGTGGAGAGGGCAAACTGCTCATTTTGGGTGGGTATTCTCTAGGCTTATGTCCCACCCAAAATCTTTATAGTCCGTTTAATCCGAAAAGCGCAAATTTACAGTGGGGATATATCAGCGGAAAATGTATGCCTCGATAGTTGTGCGGAGCCCATGTTAAAAGCGGAAAAAACATGTTTTATGGCATATTTCTATTATAAAAGTTATATAATAGAAATAATGCAAATATGAAGGATTTATGCATATGCGGCTTAAGGGTGTGTAAAGTTAAGTTTTGTGGTGATATATCATTTGAAAGGGGTCGATTTCGATCTGCGGTGGAAGTCAATGGAGCACTGAATGGGCATTTGACAGATTTATAAAGCAATATTAACTCTTTTTGAGTTCCGTATTAAGCAAAGGTTCGCATTAATTTCGTTGTGTAAAGTGGAAAATCAGGGTTAGAGCCGAATCTGAAGAGGAAGACAATCAGGTATGTTTTCTTTGTATTTTGGCCAATCAAACGCCTGTTACGTATGTAAGCCCAGGATTACACAAGCTTAGCACATTTAATTATGGTTAAAATGAATTAAACATCATTAGGGTATTTATAGAGGAATTCGACAGCAGATTAACAGAGCAAGCTTGCAGTTATCGTCATTTTCTGAATTTAGTTTTGTTCCTGTTATTTCATGTTCTTTGAGGTGTGTTTTACCCTCTGTAAAATTCTATAATAGTTTTTACTTCATATAGTTAGAGAAACAGTTAAATAATTTGGGCAGTTTCAGAAATCAACAATTGTTCCACAATGTATAAAAGGATGAAAATTTACAAAGAAAGGGTTCGAATTTTGGAGAACTCGGAGACTAGGCCACTGTATTCCTGATATTATCGTTGATTAATGAAAGAATCAGAAGTTTCCATGAGTCGTTGGGTATAATTTTGTAACCTTCTCTGTCATGTGTCATGCTATGTTTTCTTTTTTCAAGTATAGTAATGAAGCTGCAGGTCTTTATTTTCTTATGTAGATAAAGTTAAAATTCCTTAAAAGAGTGCCCCTATACTCCAAGTTTCCACCTTCCTTTCTAAGTTATAGATGATAGTTTCTATGAAAGACCAGCATATTATATTTAACTTCTCCAAGAGTCACAGATAGTAGTTTCTGTGTTAAACAACATATTCTCTATGATTCAGTTCTCATTTTCATAATTCTTCTAAGTTACAGCTAGTAGTTTCTGTGAAAAACCAGCATATTATCTTTAACTTCTCCTTCAAGCTTTCTTCACTCATCATTTATATCTAACAACAAATGGCATTCTGAAATGTTCCAGTCATATATGTATTAAGGGTTAAAGACCAAGTTTTCTAGGTCCTTCATTTGAGAACACAACAAACAATAAGTGATAGTAAATAATATTTATTAATGTCTTAAGCATAATTTCTCTTTAGCCAAGAAATTGGTTTCTTAAGGTACAACAATATCCATTGTCATTTTAATTTTATTTTCAGTTTTATCGCAAAAATGAAAAAAATTCAAATATTAGGTTCTAAAAGAATTAAAAGAGTGCGAAAAATCCGAAAGAAATGATTTATTTATATTATTGATGGCTTTTGAACGTGAGAAACCTAGGAGAAGATCTGAGCCGTCCGATCGACAGACAACATATATAATGGTTAACGGTAATCGCGTGGTTAACAAAGGCGAGGTTTATTCCAAAATCGAAGCGAGAAGTTATAAAACTGATTTAAAACCTCAGTTAATCAGGGCCGTCCGCTTGAGGGATTCAAATCCGATGGTAATCACGTGGTTAACAAGGACGAGGTTTACTCTAGAAAACAGTCGCGATGGTTTATGGAATGTGATTTAATCTGTTGAAGTCCAGATCAATCACAGCTGCTCATCAGGAAGGGACGAGATCCGATGGATATCGCGTCAAAAAGTGCACGATTTTTATTATAAATTTCGGACCTGAGAATTCTTTGAAATGTACTTTTGTTTCTTTTTGGTTCTGTGGGGAAGGCAAAGGTTTGTGGAAAAGGTGGATGCGATAAGATTATGAACTAGAGTCTTGTTTCCTTTTGGTTCCATGGTAACTGAAGGTTTTCCATATTCCACACAAATCAACCAATTCCAGTGTTTTAGCAGAATAACTAAAATTAGATTGGGATGACCGAAACTCCAAAGGAACGATGATTGGTTGGGTTTCTTTGTGTTTCCGCCAATCATAACACTTTCGATATATACGTGGGCCATAAGGGTTTCTTTTTGTTTTCGCCAATCAGAACATTTTCGATATACACGTGGGTCCATAACCCACAAGTCCATGCACAAAATTCTATAAAGTTGCAACTTACTGTGTTAAAGCAGTTTAGCTGTCATCAAGACATCTACATGATTACAACTTGCAGATACTCAAGCTATAGATTCGAACAATGAACAACCATCACCAGTTATATTCTAATTTCTGTTACTTCTTGTTATTTTGTTTTCGTGAGAATGAGGTGTCTTTTACCCTCCAATGTAATATTTTGTAATGACTTTTACTTTAGATAGTTAGAAGATAGTTAAACAATTTGACAATTTTGGTGATTACTAGGCTATTATGTTCTTGATAAAATTGATGATTAATGAAAGAATCAGGTGTTTTCCACACATTGTTGGTTATGATTTGTAATTTTGATATTATGTGTAACCATTGTATCTTCCTTTATTTAAGTATGGTAATGAGGCTGCATGTTTTTATTTACTTATGTGAACGAAGTTAAAATTCTTTAAAAGAGCGCTCCTGTACTTAAAGTTCCTACTTCTACATTTCTTCTAAGTTACAGATAATAGTTTCTGTTGAAAAATAACATATTGTCTTTAACTTCTCTAAGCGTTACATATAATAGTTTATGTGAAAAACAACATATTGTCTCTAACTTCTCAAAGCATTCTTCACTCAACATTTATATCCAACAATCGTATGGAATTATGAGACTTTCATATCACCTAAGTATTAAGGGTTAAAAGTCAGGTCCTTCAGGCTTTTCACTTGAGGATACATCGAACAAATAAGTGACAAGAATAATAAACATTAATGTCCTAAGCACAATTTATACACAGCCAAGAATTGGTTTCTTAAGGGACAACACACTCAAAGCAACTTGTTGATAGCATGTGAGTAGGGTGCTAATCGTCACCCTTGCAATGATAGGACATAAATAAAACAATACTTTGAAAGAAAAGTTGGCTAAACACAATGCAATATTCTATGCATACACATCATCATGAATAATGAATAAAGTAGGATGCATACAAAATAATGCAAACACACAAATGCAATGCAACTACCAAAATTTAAATGCATCAAGTTCCACTAAAAAAAGTGAGGCACTTTCCTTCCATAGGGGAGGACAAATGCTCACCATTAATATTTGCAATGTAAAATCAATTTAGCCTACTTGGGTGTGGACCCTATATGGATATGGGTTGTCATCGACAAGAACCAAATCCCCAATTTGGAAATCATTGCCTTGTTTTTGAACCTATTGCTTCTTTTCAATATTTTTGGTATGTTTGTTTCTTACTCTTAGTTGTAGGCATTGTTTTAAATTGACAAACATTTTCTGATATTGACTCAACCTGTTTGGGTTTTTAAGGACTTTTTTTTCAAAGTGTTTCCATTCCAGTTCTAGGTTTGGAGTAGATGTACCTGACTTGACTTCACTAGGATGTTTGGAGAATGGAAAAGATTCTATATCTTCAACATGTTTGGGCATGTGTGACTCTCTATGGTTTCCCATCAACTGTGGGTATGGTAGCATATAACAAACTCATTTGTAGTTGCCCACTTATAGAGGCACACCACTTCATAGACAAAAATATACCCAAATCATTTGGAACATAAATGACTACAAAATCCATTAGCATAGAAATGTATTTGTTAGCAACAAATACCTTGACATCCTTCATTAGACCATGCACAAGGATGGACTTTGAATCAAAACCACACAGATTCCTGTATGGCCTAGTAATTTGCATTAACAATTGGTTCATGACTCTCAAAGACATGACATTTGACGAGGTACTTGATTCAAGCACACAATTATGCAACATGAGATTATTGACAACTAAGGATAATAAGAATGTTGGATGCCTTCTACTTCTTCGATCATTGTACATATCTTGAAGTAAAATAGGAGGGTCCTTAGACTCTTTGTCAAGGTTAAGGATCTTTCTAATTTGTTCTCTTTGGGGTTTAATTTTAGCCATCATAGGAGTGGTATAGACATGTTTACTTTTCACAAAACACTCTGTAAGTCTACATCCAAAAGCACTTTGTTGTTGGAGTTAGGTGTATTGGGCTTTGGGATATTCTTAGCATTGAGAAATCTAGGGTAGCTAGATTAGGTGATTTCTCTTACTTGTGATGTATTTTTACTTAAATTGATTTAATTTTTCTTGCACTTGATTATAAATAGTGTTCCTATCATAAAACAATTACCAAACAATAAAGAACAATGAAACAAGGGGACACAAGATATAGGCAATCAACCAGGGCCAAAACCTCTCCTCTTGAGAGGAAAACCCACAAGAATTCTTCTCTTATTATAGAACTTCAAATGACGAATTCCAAGACCTATGACCCTTGACCAAGGCCCCTCCAAGACCAAGTCAAACCTCTGCTTGATGAGCTTCTCTTCCACAAAGTCAAATTTAGTCAAACTAGCCATATAGCTACTGCTTGCTTCCTCTTCGACCCCAATTTCAGACCTGTACTTTTGGCTGTGATTCTCGGCCCTCCTCCAACATGCCTAACTCGCATGTGTGACAAGAATATGGTGAATATGGTCTCTTTTATTCTTCGCTTGGACAAAAATTTCTTCTCCAATAATTCAACATGTATTCTAGATAGATATTACTTCAAAAGTTAGCTTCTTGGAGTGACTGCAATTCGGTCTACCTACAACACAATGAAGCCCTAATATTTTGCATGCGTGGTGTTCTTTCTTCTCTTTGTTCTTCACTCTCTTCTTAGGTCTTCTTGCCTTATCTTGGTCGAACTTGATTGTTCTCTTCAAATGAGTCCGAGTGCTACTTATTTATTGTCTTCTATGGTGGTCAAATAGCACTATGTTGAAGTCAACTTGTCCCTTCTAGTAGGTTGACATCTGTTTTGAAGGTTGACTTGTCTTGAAGGAGGTCTTGTGACACTTTGACCTTACAATAAATTTCTTTGACTTGATACAAGATGCCCAAAAGGGTCTTCCATACATGACAATGACTCAATTGACTTGTTGACTTAATGACAAGCCCTAGAAGCACTCAATGGGTGCTTGAACTATAAATCAAATAACCTTGAGCATGAAACTTCTTGTAGCTCATTTTTCACTATGCTCAAACTGCAAAAAAAAAAATCATGTATCTCGAAAACACAAAGAAATCTCATAAAAGAAAATTCAATTTTTTTTGGATGGTGGCTTATTTTCAAATGAATGGGATTGATGTCGAGTCAAGGATTGTGAAGGATCAAAATAAATTCTATATCATTAGTGGGACCTAACAGAGAAAAGAAAAGGTTAACAATTGCGCAAGTTTAAAGCATGATGTCGTTAGTGCCATCAGGCCTCCCTCATCGGAGAAACTAGACAACACAAACAACGTAGAGGTTATCGTCATTGGTACCCTCATAGATGCTTTGGCGGTAAAATAACCTTTTTGTGATCATTGATCACGATCATTTACGAAATCACCAGACAATGGGACGAATTCCCACTGCGGGTGCCCCCGTGGGTGGTAAGCAGATTTTATTAGATTCTACGACAAGTGAGAGTGTTTTAACAAGCGAGCGAGATTAATACCATGTCACCCCTCTATGTCACATCCACCTCGTCACCTATCCCCACGTCATCATCCCAACATCATGCCAAGGATGTCTTCATCAAATCAACAACATGTGTTATTGGTTGGAGCGTTCAAGGGACTTTCAGATCCAAATTGCTTCCTTCTCCATGCTTGTGTAACTTTCTTCTCTGGCTTGGTTGTCATGATTTTAGCTTGTTTAGGGACCCAAGTCAAGTTACAATCACGTGCCATATGTCCAATGTTATGGCAATTGAAGAACTCCATCTTGTTCATGAATGAGAAATCATGACTTCTTGGAAAATTGCTTCTAGGAGATTGATGGGGACCATTATATTTGTCTTTGTGATATGCCCTACAATATTTTTCCATGTGACCAAAGTTTGTACAAGAATAGCAATAACCAAGAAATATACTTTGGGACCCCGAAGATGAAGATTTCCTTGATGTACTTATGAAGTATCTTTTCCTTGGGATTCTTTGATGATATTCATTACCTTTTATATTCTTGACACCATCTACAAGTCTCCTTGGAATAGGTTTTCTTCCTTTATTGTCTTGACCCTTCTCCTTGCCTTTGCTGGAACTGGGAGCATCAACATTTCTTCGTGGTTTCCTCACATCCTTGTTGTTTGAAGCATTATCATTCTTGCTTGAGAATTCATCTGCATAGCCAAGACCCAATTTATCGAGTGGAGACCTTTGATGACTTAGGATGTCATCTAGGGTTTGATAAATTTTCAAGTTCTTATTCAACAAGTCAACTTCATTTTTAATAAAGACAATTTATTCCTTCATTTTCTTGCATTATTCATCCTTCTTTGATAGAATGATCTCCATTTCTTCCTTTATCTTGGTTGCTTCACATGATTAGGCCTTAAGAGAAGTGATTTTTGATCTTAACTTGGTGATGTCATCATCCTTTTCTTCTAGTTGGCATATCATGGTGTTTCTCTCTTTTTCTGCTTCATCAACTTTTCCTATTATGAATGCCAAAGCTTCCATCACCTTCTCAGCTCCTTGTGCTTGTTTCCTTGCTTCTTCTAGCTGAGATCTAAGGGAGGAGACCTCTTCCTTGTATTGACCAATCTCTGCTTCAAGTTTGTTCAAGCTATTGAGTCTTTTTTCAAGGTGGCTTGAGAAAGTTTCTTCCTTTTCTTTGCCTTATCCAACTGATTTTTCATGGATATGACTTCTTCATGATGTTTTTTTGTTTTTTGTTTTGATGAAATTCCTCCTTAAGTTTGGTGAGATCCTTATCTCTTTCTAGTACTTTAAGCTTGAAAACGCCAGCTTCCTTCCTTGTCTTGTGTTGGTCACCATCTTGCGCTTTCTTCTTAAGTTCCTCATTTTCCTTTTTCAAACTTTTAATCTCTTCCATGGCAGCTATAAGTTTAGTCATGATATTTTCTTCAAATTCTTCTTTTCTTTCTTATTCTTCTAGGTCTTCTTTGGCCTTGATGTGATCATTCTTATTTTCAACGTCCTTGATGGGTTATGGATTTCCTTCTTGCTTTCCATCATCTTCTTGACTAGTGGTCATGGTCAATGCTCCTTTTGAGTGAAGGTCATGAAGTTTGTCCCATATACCCTTTGATGACGAACAATTTTCCAAATTTGCCTTTATATAATTTGGTAGCCCATTCAATATTTCCTTCATTGCTTTTGCATTGTACTCCTTGGATTCTCCATTCATCATGTTATCAGTAATCACTGATTCCTGTACTTTAACGTCTTGAGCCATTAAGAAATTTCTCATTCTTATCTTCCATACATCAAAGTTTCCATTGAACAATGGAACCTTCCCAATTTGATTGTCTTCAATTTTCATGATTGAGGAAGAGACACCTTTGGGAGGATTGGAGGCTTTCTTCCTTGGCTTTGCCATTTGTGTTTTAAGGATTAACCTTCAAGCTGTTAGGTTTTCAGTGAAGGTATTGACTCTGATTCCAATTGTTGGAAACACTGAGAGGGGCGGTGAATCAATATTTCTTTTCAATTGTTACTTTTACCAGTTAGATCACTTATAATAAGAACACAAAATGAACTATAAGAATATATGCTTTTATTAATTTCTTCAATAAATCAAGTAGAATATATGGAAGGCTCCAACCCTAGATGAAGACATTGATCTTCAATGTCCAGGCTCCAACTTGTATTTTCCAAGCACCGAATTGGACTTCCAAGGTTCCAACCTTGTCAATTTTGAGGCACCAACCTCAAGGGCTCCAACCCTATATTTGGTTCGGGCTCCAACCTGGTTTCTTGAGGACTCCGATCCTCTAGGGCTCCAACCTTATACTCCAAGGCACCAACCTTATTTCTATGAGGCTCCAACCTCTTGGGCTCAAACCCTTAGTTTAACTTCGTCAAGATATGTTTGATTATACTTCACAGCTCCCAATGTCTTCTTCAACAAGCCTTGTCAATCTTCAACTATGCCTTCCCTTAGTCTCCACGACACGTCATCAATGACAACCTTTTTCTTCACATGAAGGTGTCTCTGCTATTCTTCATGGTACTGAAAATAAGAATCTCCAAATCACCTCATGATGATATCATGGTCTCCAAAATTATCTTCAAGATCGGTCAAGGCTTCTCAAAAAAATGTCTTCAATCTGGAATTTTCTTCAAGGTCACTCCACAAGGCCTTCAATCAAAGTCTCCAAGAATGTCTTCAAGCCAACCTTTAAAAAGGTTTCTTCAATAATCCTTGCCCAAACAAGATATCTCTCCACAGGCTCCTTAATAGGTGCTCCAAAACCCTTCACTAACTTTAATGAATGTTAATACCAAAATGAGTGATGCACTTACTTGAGTTCCTTCAATTAGATTATTCATTGTTCAACTGGCTCCAAAAAGTGTGCTTCATTGTTAATATAAGTCTCCACCACTAGCCTTCATTGTAGGTATAGGAGTATTAATGATACAATCATAATTCAACTTAGAATATGGAAGTGTAGAATTAGCCTTGATCCCTCCTTGACTTGTTGACTGTTCGCTTCAGTTCTCTGAGATTAATGCCACAGGAAGTCTAACACAAAATCTTTGAGATTAATACCATAGGAAGACTAACACAAAATCTCTGAGATTAATACCACAACAAGGAGTATTTCTTAAGAATGATGATCCAAGCATTGTTATCATGTTTGTTGCACTATACTCCATCACTGTCCGAGATCAGAAGGTGAATTTGAGCTTATTGTGCTACTGTGCTATACCCTTGTTTGAGTCACAGTCAAGTAATCCGAATCACAGTCCCACTGTAATGATCAACTTTGAGGTTCTGTGACAGTCTGAGCTTAAGGTAAAAAATTATGTGTGTAAAAGTGCACCGAGCCACAAGATTTGACCCACTATTCAAGCTAGATATCACTGAGAATCCTTCATCATATTTAAGGGATGAACCACAGTCTGAAGCTGCTTGTGAATGTACATGCACGAGTCGTAGAGGATGAAATCATAGTTCTGTCCTTTTATAACCCAAACAAATCTTCAAAAAAATCTTCCTTGATGTCCCTAGTTCACAAGGTGTGAACTACTGTATGTCTTTGTGTTTCTTGACCGAAATTCTTGTCTAGAAATGAAGGACAACAATTATATTTATATTGATTTTTCTAGGAAGTGAAGGGACGCGACTTATAGAGTGGAGGTCGACTTGTATACTAAGGGTAGATCGGCTCACATTAAAATTTATATTTTTCTAACTTAAAAAAATCATTTTCTCTTCAACCACAGGGAGTTTAAGGGAAAGTAAGGGCTCGATAGAAAGAGGAAAACATCCTCTTCAAGATGGTGAAGGAGCCAATGTGAAAGGATGCCTCCAAGGTGTCAAGAAATATTTTTCTTTGTGACTGTTTTTTAATTTTTTGTAGTGTAGACCATGGGATGGTTGTTTTGGAATTTTTAGTGAAGAACATAGGGACTAGAATTTAAGCTATTTTTCATTGTCATGACTCCAACTATGTCATTATATTATTTCCATGTCATCATGTGGTCCTCCATGTCATCATATGCCACCAAGTGCTTTAAGTGAGGTCTCCACTTGTCATGTCTTCCATTATGTAATCATATGTCATCAAGTGATCTCTAAGTCCTTCATGTCATATCTTCAACCATTTTCCATGTCATCAAAAGTAATGTGTTTTCATTGTTCTTCAATAGATCTAGTCATGGCAAGGGTTCGTATATAAGGATTAGGGCTCCATACTTTGTCATTAGGATTAGGCATCCTTATCAATCAAGAAGCGCTTGTCATCCTGAGCAAGAACATCATCATGGTTTTATGGCTTTATCATCAAGAGCAAGGATATCATAATATGCATGAGGTTATGGCATCTTCATGGCTAATTAAAGGACATCTAGGTGTTGGAAATACTGAGAGAGGCGGGGTGGCGGGGGGTGAATCAATATTTCTTTTCAATTGTTATTTTTACCAGTTAGATCACTTATAATTAGAACACAAAATGAAAAATAAAAATAAATACTTTTATTAATCTCAATAAATCAAGTACAATATTTTTGTAGGGCTCCAACCCTAGATGAAGATACCAATCTCCAATCTCTCAGGCTCCAACCTGTATTTTTCCAAGCACCGACTTGGACTTCCCAAGGCTCCAACCTTGTCACTTTGAGGCACCAACCTCTAGGGCTCCAACCCTATCTCTGGTACAGGCACCAACCTGGTCTCTTGAGGACTCCTATCCTCTAGGGCTTCAACCCTATCTTCCAAGGCACCAACCTTGTCTCTTTGAGGCTTCAACCTCTAGGGCTCCAACCCTATCTTCCAAGGCACTGACCTTGTCTCTTTGAGGCTCCAACCTCTTGGGCTCCAACCCTTAGTTTTACTTCATCAAGATATGTTTGGTTATACTTTGTGGCTCCAATGTCTTCTTCAACAAGCCCTAACAATTTTTAGCTACGCCTTAACTTAGTCTCCACATCACATCATCAATGACAACCTTGTTCTTCACATGAAGGTGTCACCACTACTCTTCATGTTACCCAAACAAAACTTCTTCAAGGTCATCTCATGATGGCTTCAATGCATCATGGTCTTCAATGATCTCCACAAATATTCAATATGCTGCTTCACAAAGTTTTGCAACTCTGCCCTATTATGTTCTCAAGAGAATACTTCAACAAGATCTATTTGTCCAATCCCAATAAACCAACACTTCGACCACAACAACCATGACAACTTCGATCACGACAACTATGAAAACTTCGACCACAACAACTTCCACCACGACAACTACAACAGCTTCAACCATGGTAACTATGACAACTTCCACCACGACAACTATGACAGCTTCAACTATGGCAACTACATAAACTTTGACCATGACAACTTCGACCACGACAGCTACGGCAACTTCGACCATGGAAACTACAACAACTTCGACCAATATTTTATGCCCAAACAGAATTATCCTCTTTTTTCATCCTAAACAATAGCTTCCTTGTTCTCCTCGGCCTTCTATCTTCTTCTGTACTTCGTATATCTGAATTCTTGCCCGAATTGCTGATCAAAATGAAGTGTTTAGATGTTTATTTATAGATATTTCGTTTATAACTAAAGGGACATGTTTATTTGAAGTGAGGTCGACTTGTATGAGTGAGTGTAGGTCGGCTCAGTGCTAGGAATAATTTCCTTAACTTAAAATTCAATATCTCACAAAATATTGGGAGTTTCGGGGAAATAAAGGCTCGTTAGAAAGAGGAAAAAAATCCTCTTTAAGATGGTCTAGGATCCATTTTGAAAGGATGCCTACAAGGTGTCTAAAATAAATTTTCTTTGTGATTTTCCTTAAATTTTATGCATAAAAAGTTTGGGACAACATGAGGAATGTTTGGGACAATGTGGCTTCTTCATTCTTTGGCTTCTTCATTGTTATCAATGTCATCATAGAATCATATAGTCATTATGTAGGAGTGCAACATCCATGTAACATGACACATGAATAATGTCATCATATACTAGTGCAGTCATAGTGAAACATGATTAGGAGAACTCCAAAATGATCTCCAACCATGTTATCAAGGCCTCATCAAGTGCCATCATCAATTGTGGTCATTCATCAAGAATATGACATCATCAGATGTAGTCCTCCATATGTCATCAAGGTCTTCTAAATTCTTGGCACTTGGCACTTCTTAAGACTTCTTCATTAGTGACTTGACATATTAATTGATGACATTATTATCAAACAAGAGTTACGACATCATCATATGGAACCAAACATCTATTGTCTTCAACATTATCATCTCATTCCAGGGTTTCATGATATTCATTAGGCATATCAAGAATATTTTCCATCTTGGCCAATGCCATATTGACATCAATGACCACATTGATTAACACTAGGGCAATATGATAAAAGGGAATCTAGGGCAACATCATAGTTCACAAGAATTTTCGATCACGAACAATGCCATATTGACATCAATGACAACCTTGCCTGACAGATTGGATTTTGATGAGACCTCTGTTCCTATTGCATAATTAGAGGAAATTCGAATGTTCTTGGATTTTTCTAGTTTCAAGAAATTTAAAATATATCATATGGATGTCAAATATGCCCTTTTAAATGGTGAGTTGCAGGAAAATTATATATTGAGGAGCATGATGGTTTTCAATTGTTAGATAAACTTTATTATGTTTGTAGGTTGAAAAAGGCTTTGTATGGTCTTAAGAAAGCCCCAAGGGCTTGGTATTCTAAGATGGAAAGTTGTTTGCTTACATGTGGGTTTAAAAGAGGTGAAACCGACAACAATCTATATGTGAAAGATAATGATAAAAGATTAATAGAGGTGGTTGTCTATGTTGATGATATTATATTTTCCAATGATTCAAATCAACTAACATGCTAGTTTATAGTTGATATGAAGGCTGAGTTTGACATTTCTATACTTGGAGAGATTTCTTATTTGCTTGGCACATAGATCACTCAAACAACATGAGGTATTTTTATTTCACAGGGAAAGTATCTCAACGAAGTGTTAAAAAAATTCTACATGGAGGAAATTTCTTTGGCAAGAACTCTAATGGTCACTACGTGCAAACTCAGTAAGGATGATGAGTCACCAGAGGTGGATCAAACTTTATATGAATCTATTATTGGCAGCCTTTTATACTTGACAACCTCTAGATGAGACATTGTACTCGAAGTTGGTATTGTTGGAATATTTCAAGCAACCCCTAGAGAGTGTCATCTACTAACAACAAGGAGGATTCTCAAATATTTGAGAGCCACTATGGATTATGGTATTTGGTACCCCAGAGGTAAATATTTTTCACTAACTGCTTTTAGTGATGTAGATTGGGCAGGTGATGCAGATGATAGAAAAATAACTAGTGGTGGTGCTTTATTTCTTGGTGAAGGCCTTGTGTCATGGTTGATCAAGAAGCATGCTTCAATTTCCATTTCTACAACTGAAGTAGAATATATAACAACAACCTCTTGATGCACTCAAATATTATGGATGAAGTAAAATTTACAAGATGTGCAAGTGATATATGAAGAACCCATAACAATCATATGTGATAACACAAGAGAAATCAACATGTCCAAAAACCCTATTTTCCATTCCAAGACAAAGCATATTCCAATCAAGTACCATTTTCTCCAAGAGAAAATTGCAAATCATATTGTTAAATTGGAGTATGTATCTACAAAAGAACATGTAGCTCATATTTTCACCACACCTCTCCAAAGAGATCAATTTGAGTACCTAAGGTAGATATTGGGTATAGTTCCTCTTACCTTCATGCACTAATTATTCTTAAAGGGGAAGAAAGGAAACTATCTAGATCAGTACAACACTCAGAATATACAAAAGAAGCTGCAAGGTCCACAAGAATGTAGTAAGACACAAGGAGATCGATTTTAGGGGGAGTTATTTTTATATTGATGTCAAAGGGGGAGAGAAAGTACACAAAATTGCATTGGTTATAAGAAGGGTGAATGGCCTCAGGTGAATGAAACATTTCAAAAGCACAGGGTGGAGATAAAAGAAACTATTGAATGCATGAATGTTTACTCAGTTGCCTTGATAAATTTCATCTTATGTGTTAGTTGTTGATGATTGATATTTTTTTTAGTGTTTCTATCAATGCAAAAATGGGAGAATGTTAGAAATATGTCGACATCGATTTCAAAGGAAGTGTCATGAAGTGGCATTTATTATATGGTTACAGTCATGTCGATGAAAAATTGGAATTGGTTTCTAAAGAGGAATTATATTCAAATAATTTTTTTGCCTTGTATATTCATATCATATGCTCTTGGAACCTACTTATATGGATCTGGCTCAAAAAATCCTTTCTAACAATATATTGAAATTTGAAAAACACCTCCTAGATCAAAATTTATGAGCAAAACAAGTTCACAGGCAAAGGGTGAAAAAGTCAGTCTGGTTGACTAGTAGTGTATTCGACTGGAAGTTTGGTCGACTAACAGTCTATTCGACTAATAGCCTATTCGACTATTAGTCCATTTGACTGGAAATTTGGTCGACTAATAGTCGGTTAGATAGGAAGTCGATTAGACATAATTCTAATTTTCCAATCTAGACCATAAGTCTAATACACTAGTTTAGACAAAAGTCTAATTCACTAGTCTAGACTGGAAGTCTAATACAACAGTTTAGACAGAAGTCTAATTCTCTAGTTTAGGCTAGAAGTGTAAAATTGATCTAAAGTATAATCAAGAAGTCTAGACTAGTTTGGTGGTATATTTGAGTTTTTTTCTAAATTTGGTAGTTTGCTAAATTTAGAACTACAGTTAAAGTCACTGCTGAAACCTGAAACTTGAAACTTTCCAGAATCATGAAAATTTGCAGGTTAAATAAGAATTTCTTCTCAGAACATCAAAATAGAGAATGAAGACTATATCAACATATAAATATGACTTGATAGAAATTGAATTTAAGTGAAAAATATGAATTCATGCAAGTTAAAGAGCTAAAATTAACTAAAAGTTCAAAATATAAAATTATTAACACAATTTCTATTTAAGCAAAGGTGAATTTACAAGAAGGGTATGAAGGTATATGTTATAGTGTGTGTTCAAAGGTGTGTATGGTGTTTTTATTAGTGATAAACGATTGTTGAAGGTGATTTTTTATGGTGTTTGAGCTGAGTAATTAAGGTCTGTAATGATTTGTTTTAAGAAAGGAAGTGGTCTTCATGATTTGAGTTTGAAAATGGAATGAAAGATCAAACAAGGAGGCTAAGAAAGTGGGAGCTTGCAAATCAGGGGTTCTATCTCCTTCTAGTAGTCGCTAGTAAAGAATCAGGGGTCAGAGCTCCTTTTAGTAGCAATTGATAAAACAAGGGTAGTAACTCCTTTTAGTGGTAGATGATAAATTAGGAAGTAGTAGCTTCCTTCTGGTGGGAGTGAGGGAACATTGTAATAACAAGTTGAAGCTTGCATTTATGAAAGTAATTGAATAGATAATTGAAGAATCGATTTATCTAATATGTGATTCTTGTGTTGATTCTTGTGATGATTATATGAATGGTTGTTGAAGTGATTATTGGGGTTTTTAGTATTCTTTACTTGTGAAAAAGATCGTTAAAATTCTCACAATATTGATTCAATCCCCCCCTTTAGTATTTTCCTCATTTCTAACAACTACCCCATGTCATTTATGGAGCAAATTCTCCAAATAGTATTTAGATCAGAAATGTTCTTGCTACTTGATGGGTTTTCTAGTTACAACCAAGTACTAGTAAGTGGAACCCGACAGATTAAAGACAACATTCAGAACAAAATGGGGTACATTCACATTTAGGCGAATTCCATTTGGACTAATTAATGCTGGTGCAACTTTTCAATAGGCCATGGAAATTGCTTTCTAAGGATTAATTGGTCAGAGTGTAGCTCTATATTTGGATGATGTTACAATTTTCTCCAAGTAAAGATTTGATCATCCTCATCATCTCAAGAAAATCTTTGAGCGATGTGGGAGATATGGTATATCATTGAATCCTTAGAAAAACATCTTTGGATTTTCCAAGGGAAGCCTTTCGGGGCACATCACAACAAATATGAAAATCAAAGTTGATCCAGAATGGGTCAAAAGCATTGCTCAAGTAAGAAAACTATGTAGTCCTTCTTGAGAAAGATAAATTTCCTTCATAAATTCATCTCTGATTATCCACAAATTGATAAAAATTTGCAATGTATGATTAAGAAGGACACAAAATTTAAATGTGATAAAAGGGAAAATAGGATTTTCCCAGATCAAGTAAGAAATAGCCCAGGCTCCGACATTGTATTGTTGAGACTTTAAAAAATATTTCTTGAAATACACCTTCACTTTTGATACTTAAAAGTCATGTTATCATCTTTGTTCCCCACCTAGATATTAGGTCAATATTTGTAAAACAAGAGTTGGGGGAGCGAAGAGTGAACTGGATGACAAGTTTACAAGAGTATGATTTGGAGTTCAAGCCAGTTCACACAATCAAAGGCTATGGTATTTTCTAGTACAATGCGGAAGCTGTTAATTCACCAGAAGAGGACACGTCTGATTGGGGACAATAAATCAATATGTAAAACATTGATCAAGCTACTCCAACAAATGCAACCTCATCCAAATATGATGATGTGTGACAATATCTAGAGCAAGGCACCTTGCCCTCATATCTCTTAGCAAAGTAGAAAAGGGAAATTCGTCTCAAGGCACTATCTTATCACGTTTTTCATGGTGTTCCCTTTTGAAAGCACCACAATGCTGTCTTGCTCAAAGGTTTATAATCTCTGGATTTCAAAAGGGTTTTAAAAGATCTTCGTAATAGACCAGTTGGTGGGCATTACTTGGGTGATACTACAACACATAAAGTGAGGTAGGCTAATATTATTGGCCCACAATATTCAAAGGTGCACACACTTATGTTCATAAGTGCTCTATTTGTCAAATATGTGCTGGTAATGACAAGAGCTCAACTGCCTTGTTACATCCCATTATCATCGAAGAACCATTCCAACAATGGAGACTAGATGTCATCAAAGAAATATTTCCACATTCATAAAAATAACATCGGTATATATTAACTGCCACATATTATTTCACTTGATGGTTTGAGGTGATTCCATTAAGACAAGTGAATGATTAGGAGGCCATCTGAGTCATCCATCAGAATATCATTGCCAAGTTTGACATTCCTACGTCACTTGTATTTGAAAAAGAAGCTTATTTTTTGTCATTGAAACTTTATGATTTTGCATTGGAAAATAGTACTATGTGAAAGCGTTCATCTAACTACTATCCTTAGGGAAATAGTTTGGCTGAACCAACTAATAAAAATCTAATTTGTATAATTAAGAAAACCATTTTCAATGAGCAAAGGAACTGAAACAACACTTTGAGGAATGTCTTATGTGTTGACTAACTGATCCCTGAGCCATCTCTTGGAACCTCGACTTAATTCCTTGTGTATTGAAAAGAAGCTATCCTAGCTCCTAACCTATACCTCTTGGCCTTACAACTATCTCATGATTCTCGAGGTAAAACATGTCTGACGATTTAGAGTAGAATTGATACTCTCCTCAAATTAAAGGAAGAAAGACACAAAACCAAGGATAAGTTTGTAGTGAATTAGAATGGTATCAAACATTGGTTTCATAAGGAAATCTACACGGAATAAAGGATTTGGTGTGGGAGACCTAGACTTGAAATGGGACAAATCCCATGAAGAAAAGGGTAAACACACCAAGTTTCAATCCTTATGGATATGACCAGCTTGGACATCTCACTTACCACCTCCAATCCTTAGATGGGAGAACTGTCCCTCTTCCCTTTAATGGCTAAGAATTGAAGCATTATATTCAGTAGTAGCATTAGGTTGCATTTCTCACCATGTATATATTACTTTATTTTCCTATTTTTGTTGTTATATTTTGTTGCATTTATTTTCATTTTGTTTTATTGATCACTGTATTTAAATAATATCCTTTGTGAAATTGTTTCGTTTGGTTCTGAGAAAATGTGACGAAAGTTTAAAAGGGGTTTGTGACATCTGAAAATGCTTGGATAAATTTCAATCTCCTTCTTTGTTTGGGCCTAAATATCTTAAAGGTCAATGATGTTCAAACAAAAAATACGTCTCATTCCAAACAAAAGCCTTAAAAAATCTATGATGCTCATAACTATTATAGGATTTTCGTTCCTTGAATGAACCATTGTATTGATTGGTTCTAACGTGTCAAATCAGTGGAGTAGAGAAGGGAAAGGAGAAAAATTATGCAAGCAATCTAATTTTAGAGGTATATATAAGAAATTATGAAAAACAAGGAACAAACTCTCTTGCTTGCAAAATAAGTTGGGATCACTCTTCCTCCCTCGGTGAAATAAATGCCCATAAGATGCCAATGTGCATAGAAAGATAAAATAAATAATGGGTGAAAGAAGAGATATGCTTCCTGCATGGAGAGGTGAAGCAAGCAACTTCACCAGGGTATTGAACAAACCTACTGGTAGTGGCACAACACTACAGATGACACTAAAAATATTAACATCTTAAACTCATGAAACTTGTACAATCCTTCTCCCTAATCGAAACAACTGAAGTTTGGATAGATTTATGAAGTGTGGTAAGTTGAAGAAAGGAATAGGAGAGACTAAATATATTACTAAGCTGAGAAAGGAAGCTAGGGTGATTTATAGGATGAGAAAATACTTCTCAAAAGGCTAGACTTCATGCATAAACAAAGAAGCTAGTGTTCTTCTAGTGAATTTACAAGTGTTGTAGATGTTACAACACCCTCCAAAAATTTGCCTTCATTAAAATTTTGGAGGGCTGCAATGGTCATGTGAACTGTCATTTTGGGTCATTAAAGTCATGTATGGTATTAGTTTTTTAAGTGTTCAAGTATTCCCCTAGAAAATCTGAGTGTTTTCGCACATTCGTTCACAAGCCTAAGTCATAACACACTTCCTCAAGATTGGCTTAGTGCACTTCTTGGAGATTGGATCGCACTATTCGTTGATAGGCATAGCACATTCCTTATCAAAAGTTAGAGCACACTCCTTGGGAGAAAGTCTAGCAGACTTTTTGTTGACAACATGAGCACATTCGTTGATGACAATGACAACACATCTTCTAGAGATAGTGATAGCATACTTTCCAAATATAGCTAGAGTGCTTTCCTAAAGATAGCTATATCACATTCTCTAGTTACAATTATCTTATCCTTATCCCTTGATTTTTTTGACATGCCATAGTGCATGCTCAAAACCTAATTTGTGCACCCCTATATAGAGAACCTAGCCTAGAGCTCATTCCACACACTTATCTTTGAATTTGGAGCTCTGCACACTTTAAGAGCACAAATAGCATTCTCCACTATTGGTTGCAAGTTCGCCATATCTCGGGTAATATTGCTCAACTGTCACACTTAAAAATTTCGCCTTTCTCAGCTGTGATACTTTGAAATTACCCTCTTAAAAGTGTTTCTTTAGTTCTTGCATAATTATTTTAATGTTGTTTCACATTCTAAAGTCTTTTAACATTCCCTTCATGATTATGATTGTATATATGGGTGTGCATGTCAATGTTTTCATTCTTATGATCCCTCGTTATTGCTCTCCTTCAACACTTAGTCAATTTTCTTGAGAAGATCTTTATCTTCATGTATTCTGACAACTCTTAATGTTTCAATCCTTCGCCAGTGCATTATTCTCTCCAAGATAGTAAGCCATATCATCCTAACTTCTTAGATATGAACCCTGTGCCCATCAAAGGGCTTGTCTCTCTCAGATCACTGAGTGCACTTCCAAGCCACAATATCCAACCCTCAATCGACTACACTTGCGACCTACGTTGAAAACTAGAATTCTTGTGTCATGTAGTATAGAGTGCATTCCTAGTGAAAAACATGCAACCTCTTCCAACTATTGATGCGACCTATGCCTAAGAGGAGCCTCTCTTCCAGCAAGAGCACACTGTGCATCTCTAGGACCTAAGCACCTAACCTCTGTCTCTTTTTGATGCAACCTACACTAAATCCAAGTCCCTCTTCCATCCTTAGCGCAAAGCACACTTCTAGTGGATAGTAAGGTCACCCTTACCTCAAGATTGTATTCTTAATCTTAGAATGAGCACACTTCCCATTTATAGTGACTTCCTTTTGTATAAATAAATAATATAGAATAGGTGGTTTTGTGGGATTGATTGTTGTTCGCCATGAGTGAGTTCTAATTTCTAGGTACTAATAATCCAAATACTATCAGCTTGTCATCTTATACCGACACTATGCCTCCAGTCACACATAAAGGACCAACAAGGGAGGCTATTGAAAGCAATATCGAAGGTGTCGTGGAGAGTACGAGAGCTAAAGTACCCATTCTTTCAAATACAAAATGCTTCATTGTTAATTCCACCACCTTAACATGGCAGATGATTTTCAGAGAATTTATCAAGGATGAGTTCCCAAAAGACCTTGAGGACAAGGAAGTTTACATTAATGTCAAAAAATCTAGATTCTATAGGATTGCTAGTAGGTATCTAATTTTACCTTGTGCGTAAGTGATAAGATGGATATTGAAATATATAGACTCTAAGAATATGATCCGTAGTAGTGAAAGTGGGCAAGAGCTCGCTACATATCTTCCCGATGATCTTCACTCTTATTATAGACTTCCAAATCCAGAGGAGTACTTGAATTCAAAATTCTATGCAACTTGTTATTCTCATTTTGCTACTAAGTACATCCTCAAGACATGGTGGTAGGATCCTAGCAAATTTTACCATAAGCTTGGTGGAATTTATAGAACAAGGTCATTGAGGAAAGTATATCAATACCTCATGGCTATGTGTTGCACATTCTTTGAAGAAGAATGGGTTTATATGTACTGCCCATGTGCTTCCAAGGGAAATAATTTCAACTTGTTATATATATTATCCCAACTATTACAAATGATTTTTTCCAAGTTGAAAAATGTTTCGCAAGGCGAGCAACCTGAGTTCTATATGTCAACCTTCATGCTTGATGGGATTTGTGCATGGAATGAATTCCCAGTGTAACAACCCTGGTGAAAGGTTCATGCAATAAAAGTTAATAAAGGCAAAATAAGACCACGAGTAAGGGACACATATTCCAAGCTGAATGTTGGGCAAAGATATCCTAGTGGGCATCACTGGATGTGTGTTTTGGCTAAGGAAAATTGGAAAAGGAATTAAAAGACAGAAATACATTTTTGGCACATTTATTTATGGAAATAAATGAAATTAGGAGAAAAGTAAGATGAAAGGTCAGAGGTTGCATGTGAGGAGGAAATTGAAGGAAAATAATGGAAAATGAAGAAATTAGAGGCCTCATGCATAAAAAGGCTTCTGAGGATCAGTTCATGGCTTTTGCCAGTTCAAGTTTGGAGCTCTCTCATTATTCTCTCTCTTTCTCACTCTCTTGGTCACTTAGAGTTTTCTTGGAGCACTCTAGTTTGGAGCAAGGAAAGGAAAATCAAGCAAAGGAAAGGAAGGAAAGCGAGGAACAAGGAAAGGAAAGCAAGATCAAGTAACCTGAACATGCATACTTGTGGGTAACCTTTTGCATGTGTGACTTTCTAGCTGGTTTGGACATGCATGGCTTTGCATGTTGGTGTATGGTTCTCTTGCTACCAGTGGGATGTTTTTTCCGGGTTATGACAGTGGATTTCAGCCTAGTCTAGCCTTTTCGTGGATGCCATGGTATGTTGGGATGTTTATTTCGGTTTTTTAGATTTGGTTTGCTGGATGGATTTTGGAATATTTGGCAAAGGTGGTCTCAAGTTCCATTCCCAAAGGCCTAGGAATCCCTTGACCGGTTTTGGCGAGATACACGGTAAACCCTGAGGGTGATGTCTCAATTTAGGGCCTAGTGATCTGAGTTTGAATTGTGGTAAATCTTGAGAGACTGGTCTTGGTTTAGGGACTAGTGATCCAGTTTGGACTGCGATAAACGCCGAGAGACAAGGAGATGGAAAATTCTTCAAGAACAGTGATGGATTCCAGATGGAATTCCAAATTCTGTTCAGTTATGATCGAAGCACCAATTTTGGTGTGATCACAGTTTTGGTGAGGGTGGAGGTGGTTTAACCTCTAGATTCCCTTGGTTGTTCTTGTATTGGTTTTTATATGATATACCACATTCATGCTTGGAATATGGCATGGGGGTGACTGGATGAAAGAGAGATTTGGTTCAGCCATGTCTATGGTCGGGTGGTACATGGAAGTCCGAACCTTGTCAAATTTGCCTATTATTAATAAAATATAAGTTCTCTTAGTTTTTCATTGATTTATGTGGGTTTAATGGCTGTCATATATTTGATATTTACATGGTTTTATGCTGGTTATAAGCATGGTTGAATGACTGATATATGTCATAGTAATTTCATATATTTACTTGTAACTATTAAATGGATGGATGCTAGACCTAATTGATGATGTAGTAGTTCAATGGAGAAGGAGGTGATCCTTTTGGTTATGTTTCATAAGTTGTTTCAGTTGTTTATGCTTTGTCTTGTATCCTAGACCTATAGGTTGCATTGATGCCAAGTGTTTGGAAAAATGTCAGTCCCGGTTGGGGATGCTAAGGCTTAGTCCCGAGGGTTATTTTTGATTGATCAATATTATGTTTTTAATGAATTCTCAAAGTTACAACAAGTTCCGGGCAGAGGCCAGGATTCTAGGCTAGAAAATTGGCTTAAATATCATGGTCATTGGCACAAAACTAGAAATTTTGGTCCACAGTCAATGGCAGGTAGGCCTGTGAGAGCGACTTTTCTGGTCACTCCCTTGCCCATAGCATGAGAGCGACTATGGGCTAAGAGATGCAGAATAGTAGTGGGACCCTGGGGCATACTGTTTGAGTGGCTGACTTGTCTCCTAAGGGTTCCGTTGATAATGTTGGATGACTGTATGTGATATTCCATCAATTCCACTTCCTTAAGGTGACATAGGAGGTCGAATCTGATTGTAGTATAATCTCTCCTCATGTTTACCCTGATTAGCATGGTTACTTTGGGTAGATATGGGAGGGGGTGTTACAGATTGGTATCAAAGTGGGTTACACTCTCTGTGTCATATTTGATACCACAAATTGGTATCAGAGCATGGTTTCACTCCCTTTGGGTCTTATCTAGTGCTACATATATGGGTGAATGTGTTGGTCATGCATGCATGCTAGTCACGTGTGTGGCTCTTACTCTTGCGTTCCATGTGCTTTTTGCACTGCATCATATTGATCATGGTAGTAGTAAGGTTATCATGAAGAACTTGATGATGGTTTTATGGAATGCATCATCATGGGCGTATGGCTGGTTAAAAAATTGTATGCAACTTGACTACATCCTTGTACGTTGGGTTGCATTCTTGGTTGTTTGATTACATGCATCAGTCTTGTAGGTTGATTACAAGAATTGATCGCTTATGCTTGAATACATGCCATTATGCATATGTGTAGTTGATTAGGCATTTCTCATGTAGGTGGGTAGTTGCATGAGGAAATGTGTATCATGGAGTAATGGTTGTTGTCATGTATGAGGCCATAGCATGCATTGTTGATATGGCCTTGCATTGATGACTGGACCCTAGTTAGTATGGTGGTTATGTGTTGATGCACTTATTGACATATGCCTATATGTTATTATGGTTATGTCGTACATGCATCACGCTGATTTGATGATATTGCAGACAAGGTATCCTCCTTGAGTTACGCTAAGGTACATCGATTTATGGTGATTTGGTTTAGTTGACATAGTATGCCGTGTAGGAAAGAGATCATATGGCTATCAAGGTGGTATAATAAATAGAATATCCCTATGCATCATATGGGCAGTGTGGTGTGGGGCACTCTTTTGAATTGGCAAACACATTGAGAAGCCAAAAGGAAGAAATACAGAGTTGCAAAGAAGAAAATGACAAAATCATGCAGGCACAAGAGAAACAAGCAGAGGTGAATGCGATATTACTTCAGGGTTTGTCATATTTGCAGCGATAGGGACCTCTTCAGATCAACCATGGACATGAGGAAAAAGCTAATGGGGCATATGGCAGTAGGTCTCATAGTAGACATAGGTCAGATAGATCTAACACTATCATAGATGGGAGGATGCTGGACACTCCATATAGGAGGGGTGACAGACATAAGTATTACTCTAATTCTGGTTTTGATAGACATCATGATCGTCATCATTATCATCTATACATGAGGAATGATAGGGGATACTATTTGGATGAGTTCAAGAAGGAAAAACCACCTACCTTTGATGGAGAGATGAAGAAATCGCAAGATGTAGAGGCTTGATTGATTGGCATGAGGAAATTATTTAGATTGCATGATTACTCAGAAAACATGAAAGAAAGGATAGCCATTTTCAGTCTCAAAAGTAAAGCGGATATTTAGTGGGAATACGTGAATAATTTCAAGGACATACATGAGGATGATTTGACTTGGCATGCATTTTAAAGGATCTTCAAGAAGTACTTCTCTGAGAGGTATTATATGACAGAGATAAGAAGTTTTATGAGTTGTAGATGGGTTCTATGACAAATGAGGAATATACTACTAGATTTTTGGAGCTGTTGAGATATGTGCCTTACTTGAGAGAGGAGAACGCCAAGGTTTAGAGATTCATTAGTGGATTTCTAGTTGCATATAAAGACCAGATTGATTTCGATGAGCCTAGATCGTTGGAGGAAGCTATTCGAAATTTGAAGCATTGTTATGAGTAGTCAAAGTGCAAAGTTGAGTCGAAGCATGACTTGAAGAGAAACGACAAAGCTATAGGAAAATGGACACCAAAGTTAGGAAGACCTCAAGAGGAAAATGTGAAAGATAATGGAGTTCCTTACAAGAGATTCAATACAAATGAGAAGGGGCATGGAGAGCAATAGGCTAGAGGCGATGGTAGGAAACCATTACAGTGTTGGATATGTGGTAAGGATCATTGTAAGAGGGATTGTCCGCATTACCAGAGTGGTGGTAGACCCCAGATATACAGTGCTCAGGACGTGCATATAGTTGGTGATGTTGGTCATAGCATTTCTTGGATTTATGCAACTGTGGACAACATGCAAGCAGATCATCAGGCATCGATCATTGAGATGGACAGTAAGCTTTGTGATCAAGTTGTTTCAATTTTGATTGATATTGGATCTAACTATAGTTATATTAATCATGACCTGGTGGATAAGTGTGGTTTGAGAAAAGAAGTGCATGTAGAATCTTGGTTGGTACAATTAGCTACAGTTACAAAGAAGCGAGTTCACCATTGGGTAAGAGCTTGTGCATTTTAGTTAAATGGTATGCCTACAGTAGCACATTTGAATGTATTTCCATTGGGATCGTATAATATGCTTTTGGGTATGGATTGGCTCTATCTTCATAGAACCAAAGTGGATTGCTTCGCCAAGGCCATTGAGTGTGTGGATGATAGTGGGGAAAGAGGACCTTGCAGGGAAAGAAGAATTCTACATCAGTGAGGATGGTTACCTCTATGCAGGCCAAGCATAGTTGCAAAAAAGGTTGTGTGATGTTTGTAGTACACATTTCCAATGACAAGGGTAAGGAGGTTAAGGATGCCAATGTGTTGAGAAGGTACCCAGTTTTGCAACAGTTTCAGGATGTATTTCTGGAGGACATTATAGAGTTTCCACCTCATAGGGAGGTATAATTTTCTATTGAGTTGGTGCCAGGGGAAGCTCCAACATCGAAAACATCTTATAGGATAAGCACACCTGAGTTGGTAAAGTTGAAGTTGTAGCTAAAGGAAATGTTGGACAAAGGATACATCAGAACCAATGTATCACCTTGGGGCACATCAATATTGTTCGTAAAGAAGAAATATGGTACTCTTAGATTGCATTGATTATAGGTAGCTGAACAAGGTAATGATCAAGAATAGGTACCCATTACCAAGGATTGATGATTTGTTTGATCAACTAAAGGGAGAAACAATGCTATCTAAGATCGACTTGAGATTGAGATACCATTAGGTATGCATAAAAAAAGAGGATATCTTCAAGGCTGTGTTCAGGACCATGTATGGGAAATATGAGTTTTTTGTTGTTCCATTCGGTTTGACTAATTCTCTAGATACATTCATGTGTTTGATGAATAGTGTGTTGTTGTAGGAATTTACAGGGTAAGTTCCTCAGACAGAACACCAGAAGGACACCGCTCACAAACAGATCACAGATCAATACACCAGTATTTTGACGTGGTTAAAACCCTCAGAGAGGGAA
>APFE031662624.1:0-14453 GCA_000404065.3 Pinus taeda | reverse complement strand
CCTGCGTGGGAGTCTGCCATGCCTGCAAGTTGATTGAACCCGCTATCTGCTGTCCGATTTCCCCTCTTTTTTTGCAGATTCGATTGGTGCAGACTGTTCGCAGTTTCGATGGAATGGAAGCGGAACGACAGCTCCTCAGTCTCGGCCGGCAGCTCCTCAGTCTGAGACAGACACATCCAAAGGTACACATATACATATGCTCTGTTATTGTTCCTAAAATACATTCATGTGCATATTCCTAATATATATTCCTAAGCTCTATCAAAATGATTACCTGAGGTTTTGATGTAGGTGCCCTGTTCTCGCTCCTTCGCGGGAATGGGCAGGGTATTCCAGGCATCGTATAAAGCAATATCTTGCAATCGGCGGTCTCTGTAAAGTGCTAGTATGCAGAGGTAATAGAGACATTCATATTTGTACTATAAAGAAATAAAATTAGCAAAATCAATTTGATGTACTACCATTCCAGATTAACTTGTAACAAATAACAGATTCCATTCCGTTTAACTTGTAGCAGACATTAGATTCCAACATATATAGTCTTCACTCGTATCTCTCTAAACATAACTCAACTTAGTTTGATAGAATTAGAAATACACTAATTACAAACACAGTTACAAAGACACTGATTATATACAGAGTTACAAATGAATTGATATACTAGATCATGCATTCAGCAAATCAGAGACAGCATACCCAATCTCGATATCGAATTTTCTCAAGTTGCCCCATAAATTTCACAAGTCCATGATTTAAGTGCTTGTGGCAGACAACTGTCGATCTTATTGATCACATTACAGGGAGACCCGATTAGACGATTACAGAACACAAAAACTATATCATCTTTTTTTTTTGACTAATTTATTGCAATGAACTAAAACTAAACCATCTTCTTTTCTGATGCTAAATTTACTAGCTAAGAACCCAAATAAAAAACTAGATTTATCCTTTCGCTAATTTAGTCACCAAAAACACATATATTATCTGAGGCATTTATTCTCCTGATTTGAATTGCATTCAAAGTGAATTTCATAAGCCGGAGTAAAATGAAAAGAAAATTAATTGGCATTTTATAGTTGCAAGGAAAAGGTGGTACGCATACCTGTGTATCTGCAAAATGCAAAACCTCGAAAGGCTTTTCCTCGAAATTCTTGACAAAAAACCTAACGGCTTCCTCCATGGCATAAACCCGCTATATTAGAGACCCGGAATTCTCTCTGGCATACCAGTAGAAGCTAGAAAGACGACCCATAGCCTTCTGAGCATTAGAACCTAGAAACCTCCACACCTCTGCTTTTCGTAAATACTCGGTTACAGTTCCACCTCTGCAAGACATGCCATCAGCATCAGTAACAAAGTGGATATCCTGCCTTCTCCCTATATTGCCCAAAAGAAGGGTTGCTTCAGAGGCGCTGGTTCGATTTGCTACTGCCTCTGCATGTGCATGCTCGTGGCGTTCTGCGTGGCCTTCAGCTTGATCTTGAAGTGGGGCGGATCACGTCTGGCCCGGCATCTGAGAATATATTTGCAGAGATCTGCAACTCATGCACCATTTCAAGCCAATTGGTAAGCAAGTAGGTCATGTTCGTTGCATTCTTTCCCTTGGCACTATCGAACCAGAATGCAGAAAAATGAGACAGAAGAGGCGGACTCAGATGTTCAGCGAATTTGGTTCCTGGGTTTCAGGTTTAGCTATGGTGCATGTGACACGTGTACACATCGCTTGCATGCGATGCACGTGGTATCTCCGGAAGATCATTTAGTGGGGACTCTTTAATCTGCGGGGTCACAAGAACTAATACTTCGCCATATTGTTTTTCTTTTATGTTTAAAAGTAATTTTATACTTTGAAACTAACAGGTTTGACTCTTAACTTTTTACCGTCAATTTTTTTAAACTTGGTACCGAGTCCATTATATTACAAAGTATATAAACACAAACATGTTATTTATTACTTATTCATTTCAAGATATAGTGAGGGGATGAATGTAGTAAGTTTGCTTCTTCATCAACCGTGTTTGATACTATTTCACCATAGAGTTTTGTGGACAAATACCTGACATATATTCAAACTGATGGGAACGTAAAGGCTGTGACAGAGACGAGAGCATATCCATAATTCAGACGTAAAGGTCATGACAGAGATGAGAGCATATCCATAATTCAGAGAATTCAAGCCAGTGAAGACTTGGCGAACTTCTAGAATAGTCACCATCTGCGTGAGTGGTCGATCAGTACGTAGCATGACTAATGCAATAACGCCGACCGTTGTGTTGTCTGTGGTAACGTAGAAAAAGTTGAATGGAAACGTAGAAATCTTGCTTCATGAACAACCGTGTTTCATACGGTTTTACCACGAGAATTTTCTGCATCATCTCAAAAATTGTCGAGAAATACGTGACATATATTCAAACCGGTGGCAACGTGAAGGGCGTGACAGAGGTGAGAGCATCTCCATAATTCAGAGAATTCAATATAAGACTTGGCGAACTTGTAGAATGAGTCACCAATGACCATAACATAGTTGTATATAGTTTCTTTACTCGCAAATTACCAAACTTACCTTTATCCATTTACATAATTAACAATGTTCTGCTATTTATCGATCAGTTGAACTGATTCAGTTTCATAAAGTCTGAAATTAGCACAATTGCTTTCGCCATTTACATACTTAGCTAACTTTGTTTAGCTATTTCTCTGTTGTCCTCCATAGCCTTCTTCATGCATCATGCAAGTGCAGGTGCATTCTCAGACTGAACTTAATGGTGCAGGTGCATTCTCAGGCTCCTCTGAAAAGACTGGGATCCCGCAACGGATCCTCAGATGTGAAGGCTCATGGTTTCTTTGCAGGCCTCCAATGGAATTCTCTCGGAAGCACATGGAACAATATTCCCTTACAACACTGAAGGCATTAACCTAGGATTTCATTCGCTTTTCAAGTGTCCTTGCCAAACTCTGTGAAAAAAGACTATGATCTTTATCACCCAAGAAGATTTGATCTCCGTTAATGCAAAGAAGACTACGATGATGCGAAGAAGCCATTTATCATTGTTGATGCGAGAATCATTGTACATGTGAGCAATGTTCAGAGCAGGTGTAACACAGTGTGATAAAACTAGATGCAGAGAGCTCGTTCTAAAACCTTGATTCAAGAGATGCAATATTAAAGCTCGTCCTAACGTACACGACATTCAGACATTGCTTGAAAATCGACCTGTGCTGCAGCTCTGTTTGCAAGTAAGTTTTCAAATAGACAGCGATTGCACACAGCAAAATCAACAACAACCAGATTGACTTTTTGTTTGACTATTGGGCTGGGGTAGGGACTAGCTGCCCCGCAGCCCGTCTTGTTTTATTTTGTTTTTAGTTTTATCTAACTATATTGTTGTTCAATCTTTTTAATTCTTTTTTTTTTGGCCAAAGATAATATGTTCAAACAAAACTTCACATTTCCATTAAATTTAAATTACAAATTTACAGCCAAACCTAATACTATTTTGTACCATTTTATTTTGTTTTGATTACGATTTGTGAATTTTAATTCATTTTTTCTAAAACAAGTGTGTGTGTGTGCGAGAGAGAGACTCATATCAATCATCCTCTTATATTTATTATTTATCCATATAACATTGTCCTTTTTTTCCATTGGGTTTATCTTGGGTGGTTGGGAGGAGTGATTGTTATCGTCCCCACTACAGTTCAATTCCCACCAGTGACATGATGATATTTGTTGTAATGGTTCCAAGCATTGTTGTTGAGTTTGAGCAATCCCTTTAGGACCAAAACATGTATATTCCTTATATGAAATATAAATATATTTCTTGTGGAAAAAAAGAAAAAGAAAAACATTGTCTTTCCCTTTTGAAATGATTTGTCCTCAAAGCCTTGGTAAAGAAGGATTTTTTGGGGGATCTTTTTTGTCTCCCAATACTTATCTACCTCTAGAAGTTTCCAACATTTAATTAAGTATTCTTTAATGGTTCTAGAGTGAAGTTTCTTCTCCCTAGTTGTAATATTTCAGCTAATTGATGATGTTGCTCCATCTGACTAGTAGAATTCCACTGCTTTGAGAGTTTTAACATGATATCACTTCCAAACAAGGGAAGAATGATCTAATTAAGAAAAAATCATTTAGATAAGACACAACTAAAAATGTAACTTCATGAACTTTTGCAAGGTCTCCTCATATATCAAGTACTTTGTTGTCTACTAAATCACATGCATAGGATATATCCTCAACTTGTGTGTCCACCCAAGCCATAGTGCCTACTTTTTCTTGAATATCCTTTCTTAATGAACCATCCCTTCTTATTATAGTCCCTGCCCTCCGGGCCTGGCAGGGACTATAGCAATCGATTTTGGTCGGTGCCAATTAGTTTGACACGATAATCGATATGCTAATTGGAGCATAAAGCAAAGTTTTTGGAAAACATACATAAGCCAATCCAATATATTATTCTTTTAACCAATCAACGCAATCTCAGCAATCTCAGTCTTATTTGGCCTCAAATCGAGGTATACAGGCTAAAAAGTTAGGACAAAGTTCTGAAAACTACAAGCTGTTAGACAATCTTTACATTAGCATTAGTTTGCTAACATTTAATGTTAACGTATATCACTGAACTAGAACTAGACTAGTTTATACTAAAGCCACCACTTCCAGCAACACGCCACCTGCAACTTCTTCTTGCCAATTGTCGCCTCTTCTATCTCCTCTTCTCGACAACAAGACCGGTGATGCATGAAACGGAAGCTCGACAATTCAATAACAATCGCCGCTTCCCAGATGCTGGAAGTTGATGGCTGCCCTCTTCCGCCATGCGTGGACCTACTTAACCTCAATCGCAAAGCGACCCCATCTTCAAAAGGGTATGAGGCAAGAACGATTATCTCCAAGACACAGGTCACAACATTTTGAATTCTAATTTTCTGCAGAATGATCAATTTCCATTTATAAGTTTACATAATTGTTGAAAGCATCAAAATTTCAAAACCGTAAATCAAAATTTCAAAACCGTTAACAGAACATCTTAAATTTGTTTGGGGTTACTGGTACTTACTGAATTTTACAGCTCCATTAGCATTCAGTGCGGCTCCATCAGCTTATGCTTATGCATATTCTCCACTGAGTCTGGCCCCTTGATCAATTTGAGATTCTTCTCAATGAAACTGGCCTCATCATTTGACGCTGCATACCCTGGACCTGACGTGCTCAGGAGCCGAATTAACCTGAATCGCAAAGCGGCCCCATCTTCAAAATGGTATGAGGCGCGAACGATTATCTACAAGACGCAGGTCTGCTTCCAAGATGGACGCCTGCTTCTTAAGGTGAAATTACTGACCAATATTTTCGACCTTCTACATGTAATATATCTCATCTCATTTTTCCAGGATATTAATTCACAACATTTTGAATTCTAATTTTCTGCAGAATAATCAATTTCCATTTATAAGTTTACATAATTGTTGAAAGCATCAAAATTTCAAAACTGTAAATCAAAATTTCAAAACCGTAAAGACAACATCTTAATTTTTTTTGGGGTTACTGGTACTTACTGAATTTTACAGCTCCATTAGCATTGGGTGCAGCTCCATCAGCTACTTCCGCATCCTCAAAAGAGACGTCATCATTGCAATTCCTCGCATATTTGGGGTGATATCATTCTGTATAGTCTCCATGAAATTTGCCGAAGGCCTATTCTTCAACTAAAAGAAGTATCTATAAAAGTGTCAGTCGACAAATGCCCCTTTTCTTTTCTCAATTAGATCCATCATATAAGATCAACCTCTTATACATATATAGTCTTCACTCGTATCTCTCTAAACATAACTCAACTTAGTTTGATAGAATTAGAAATACACTAATTATAAACACAGTTACAAAGACACTGATTATATACAGAGTTACAAATGAATTGATATACTAGATCATGCATTCAGCAAATCAGAGACAGCATACCCAGTCTCGATATCGAATTTTCTCACTAGGCAATGCAGAAATGAACAGTGATAGATTTACCAAAACCAAGATTTCAAGTTAACGTTTGGTCCGAACAAAACTAGAAATCAGTTTACTATTAGTATGCAAGGCACCCATGGCAAGTCCCCAACTGATTTCAAATCCGTCGCAGAAAATTCGGTTTTGACAGTAGGAAATGATGACAATGACAAGAGAACATTCTCAGTCAGAATGGGAAATAGCAACCTTATCTTCGCTTTCTTGAGTGAGTTGGTCTTCCTTCCTTGCCAATTCCCTGTAGATTGTGCTTTCAATCTTCTCGACAGGCACAATGTGCAGGCAGGTGACCGCTGGATAGTTCCCATCACACAAATACTAAACCACGTAATTATACTTCTTTACAAAATAAGCACTGGGTGGAATAAGCGCCTCTACAAGTTGCGGAACAAAAGGAACCTAGCGAAGTTTGTACCAAGCCAACAAGAACCATCCCTCTGCAACAGCCTCACACTTGCTATACAAGTTCTTCACCGAGGATTCAGATTTCGCATACAAAGTCTTCCCCAGTTCTTTAATATTTTCCACTGCCACGGCTTGTCGAACTTGGGTCACGACAGACCTGGCAACTTCAGGTGTCCTTTTTGTTGCCCCATAAATTTCACAAGTCCATGATTTAAGTGCTTGTGGCAGACAACTGACGATCTTATTGATCACATTACAGGGAGCCCTGATTAGACGATTACAGAACAAAAAAACTATATCATCTTTTTTTTTTTGACTAATTTATTGCAATGAACTAAAACTAAACCATCTTCTTTTCTGATGCTAAATTTACTAGCTAAGAACCCAAATAAAAAACTAGATTTATCCTTTCGGTAATTTAGTCACCAAAAACACATATATTATCTGAGGCATTTATTCTCCTGATTTGAATTGCATTCAAAGTGAATTTCATAAGCCGGAGTAAAATGAAAAGAAAATTAATTGGCATTTTATAGTTGCAAGGAAAAGGTGGTACGCATACCTGTGTATCTGCAAAATGCAAAATCTCGAAAGGCTTTTCCTCGAAATTCTTGACAAAAAACCTAACTGCTTCCTCCATGGCATAAACCCGCTATATTAGAGGCCTGGAATTCTCTCTGGCATACCAGTAGAAGCTAGAAAGATGACCCATAGCCTTCTGAGCATTAGAACCTAGAAACCTCCACACCTCTGCTTTTCGTAAATACTCGGTTACAGTTCCACCACTGCAAGACATGCCATCAGCATCAGTAACAAAGTGGATATTCTGCCTTCTCCCTATATTGCCCAAAAGAAGGGTTGCTTCAGAGACGCTGGTTCGATTTGCTGCTGCCTCTGCATGTGCATGCTCGTGGCGTTCTGCGTGGCCTTCAGCTTGATCTTGAAGTGGGGCTGATCATGTCTGGCCCGGCATCTGAGAATATATTTGCAGAGATCTGCAACTCATGCACCATTTCAAACCAATTGGTAGACAAGTAGGTCATGTTCGTTGCATTCTTTCCCTTGGCACCATCGAACCAGACTGTAGAAAAATGAGACAGAAGAGGCGGACTCAGATGTTCAGCGAATTTGGTTCCTGGGTTTCAGGTTTAGCTATGGTGCATGCGACACGTGTACACATGGCTTGCATGCGATGCACGTGGTATCTATACAAATACTTCCGGAAGATCATTTAGTGGGGACTCTTTAATCTGCGGGGTCACAAGAACTAATACTTCGCCATATTGTTTTTCTTTTATGTTTAAAATTAATTTTATATTGTGCTTTGTGATCGTGTCTACTGGTCGCGAACCATTAAACTGTCTAACTTTTCGAAGAAAAATATTATTGTGGAATAAAATCTGCTCATAAGCATTATTAAAGTTCTAAGATGCAAATATATTTTTATAATATTTATTGGATCATCTGATCAGATCATGCTTCATCATTATACTGAACTTGAACTTTGAAACTAACAGGTTTGACTCTTAACTTTTTACCGTCAATTTTTTTAAACTTGGTACCGAGTCCATTATATTACAAAGTATATAAACACAAACATGTTATTTATTACTTATTCATTAAACTTGGTACCGAGTCCATTATATTACAAAGTATATAAACACAAACATGTTATTTATTACTTATTCATTTCAAGATAGATTCAACCAACATTTTAGATTGTTTACTTGGAAATTAAATAACATAGTTGTATATAGTTTCTTTACTCGCAAATTACCAAACTTACCTTTATCCATTTACATAATTAACAATGTTCTGCTATTTATCGATCAGTTGAACTGATTCAGTTTCATAAAGTCTGAAATTAGCACAATTGCTTTCGCCATTTACATACTTAGCTAACTTTGTTTAGCTATTTCTAGATTAAATTCAACATGATAGGTGATCAGTTTCCAATCGAAAATATCTTAGAAAATGTAGTTAACCACCACGTATTGAAAGTAAACTGTAAAACCATTTCTAACATTAGTTTCTCATTTCTAATTAATTTCTAAAAAATTTCGCAGTAGTCATAAAATAATTACAATGTTGACATGAATCAGTTTAATGTCAACATCTCCGAACATTACCCTGTCCAGTTGTCGTCTCGTAGCTTCTGCTGAAGATCCTTCTCGCAAAGTAATATCTAAATTCTCAGACCTTGTATTTGGCTCTTCTCCATTGAACTAGTCCACAAGCCCCTGCTCCTGTAACTACTCTTTATTGCTCACACGGTAACCTAACTTACACTTGCTTTCTTGTTCAAAGAAAGTAACTTCAGGTTTGCTGGACTGCTCTGAGATCTCATGGCAGGGACTTGCTGCCATGCAGCTCATCTTGTTTTATATAGGATTAACAGACTGTCCAGACTGATACATCTTGCAATATGGCCGAAACATCTCTACGATCCATGGGTTAGAGGCCAGCCTATAACTGACAGTGGAGCTTAGACTGGAGCAGAGATCAAGTAACCTTACATATCGAGCTTGAGATTGCAGATGTATCGCTGGGAAGCCAAAGAAGTTGACAGGGGCAGAAGAGGTTTGCCTTTGATCACTTCGGCATCACAATCATCAGTATATTAAACTTTCTAGCTTATCATACAATTCCTGATTTAATAAAGGCGCTGTTTAGCAAGATCGTTTTGCCTTTGATTACTTGGGCATCACAATCATCAGTATATTAAACATTCTAGCTTATCATACAATTCCTGATTTAATCAAGGCGCTGTCCAGCAAGACCACATTATTGTCTGGAACTAAATTTATTTAGTGTAAATGGGCATTTTTTTCTTAAAAAATATGTTTAAAAATTATCTTTTATAGTGTAAATAGATTTAGCACCATTACAACTTTTACATATTAAAAATCAATTCAAATTTTCTAAATTTTTTATAAAATTTTGATCAAAACTTAAAGCAAATTTTCACTATTTTCCAAACAAGATTATAACCTTATTAAACTACTCTTAAATTTATATTAAAATATCTACATCAAACCTACACAGCTTATCCTACCAAGTATATATTAATGAAGTGTAAGATTTGCATTTAAAAATCGACCGCAAACATACATAGGTTACTTAATAGATTTGTAGTTAAACCTACATAGCTTATCGTAACAAGTACATATTAGTGAAGTGTAAGATTTGCATTTAAAAATCGATAGCAAACATATATAGATTATCAAAAGAAAGTGTAAGATTTGTTTATTTAATAGATTTGTAGTTTAAAATGGCACCATGCTTATTAAAAGTTTTTGTTTTTTTCTGAAGGAAGTTAGTAATATTTTTGTTGGTGATATTTTAAATTTTGATAATTGAAAAAAAAAAGTTGAATGCGTATATATGAATTCAATGCGTATGCCATATGTTTTACCACTCGTATAGATTATGCCACTCTTATAGATTTAAATTTTACCTATTATATAATTAAAATTAGCTTTCTAGAAAAACTACCAAAAATGATCTTGCAAAAACATCAAACAGATAGACTGCAGATTAAATATCTATTTAAACAATGCATATAGATGTCTATATAGATAAGCACAGCTCGCACTGACAAATTCCTTGCGTTTTTAACCAGCGATATAATATTATTCCATCTTAATTTAAAGTGGCTTGTTACCTTAAATAAATCAATCTCGAGGATTTTATTTGATGACAATGATGCGTGTAATTTTGGTAACCACAGGTTCATATGCTTTCAAACTGCGTGGAACAATGCCGCCCTTTCCATTAATAGTATACTCGAACACAGTTTGTCAGGTGCCCTTCCGGTATAATCCAGCCAAATAACATATCATTTAACATCAAACGCTAAGTCAATGATTTCGTTAGAGTCTTCACAAGCCCTCGCTTCATGAATCTGCACTCCCCAGGCGTCCGATTTGCTGGGCATAATGTGGCTTGCTACCATTTTACAACCAACGCAATAACATAATGCCTAAATAGGACAATTTTGATAGCAAGTCTAGCTTTGGTTATTTATTTAGTTTGAGATCTACCTTTATTGGTTGGTTGGTTATGTAAAAAGCAAGTTGTTATTGCTTTACCATTGGTACAGATTCATTTTAAGAACAAATCTAACATAAATAGAGAGGAATTTAATTTTTTCAAATACAAATTTTTTTAAAGTGCAAAATACAATGTGTTATTTTTAGTTGTTTAAATTATATTTAAAAAGCTATATAAATAATATATGATACCTTTATTATTATATATAATTTATATATAATATATATTAATATAATTGACATTTTAAATTTTTAATTTTTTTTAGCAAAACTTAAAATGATTTTTTTATTATTATTTATTTTTAAATATATGTTAATAATTAATTGGTATTAAAATATTTGATTGATAATGTACATTGAATATTTTTTTTATATACAACATTAAATGTTTATTTTAACATATTGTTTTCTAATATAGACATATAAAATTGATATCTACAAAAAATTAATTAACATAGATATTAAATAGTTTATTTAATTTCGTGTTGAAATTTTTTGAAAGTAAAAGCTTTAAATTCTTACTAATACGATATATATTTTTTACTTTATTTCTACAACATATTCAGTTTTTTTTACTAAACCTACATTATTTTATTTTCTATTCAGCATATATTTTATCCCCTAATACTCAGGTTGTAGAATAAGCCTTTGTGCTCTCAATCAAAGCCTGCTATAGATGATTACTTCAATATCACATTTAGGAATTTTGTTGCAACATTTCCTTTCCTAGCTTGGTATGATTATCGATCGTCTTAGTATCATATGGTGTCACAATTAGAGTACACTAAATTTTTCTAGAGATTAGTGTGGTGGCAGACCAAACGTATTGAGATCCACATGCAGTACATCAAATGATTGATTCATAATGGGATCATCAATGTGTAGTACTGTCGATGGGATCTAAGAAAACTATCGACATCTTTACCAAGGCTTTCACTAAGCAAATGTTTCATTGAGATCCACATGCACTACATCAAATGATTGATTCATAATGGGATCATCTATGTGTAGTATTGTCCCATTTCTAAGAAAGCTATTGACATGTTTACCAATAATTTCACTAAGAAAAGGTTTCATTTTCTGTGATAACTTCTTGGGATGAAGGACACAACTACCTGGAAGTTGTCTTTTCTTTTAGTTTTAAATTGCAATTTGATGGGGTGTTTTGTTATGACTGGGTTTTACCTGGTTCCTCATTCATGCACTATATATGGTTACCTGCACTACTACACCAAGTTGTCTTTTCTTTTAGTTTTGCATTGCATTTTGATGGGGTGTTTTGTTATGAGTGGGTTTTACCTCATTCCTCATTCATGCACTATACATGGTTACCTACACTACTACACCAAGGGCACTTTTAAGACATTTTTTGAAGACAAAAGTAATATTTTGTCCAAAAAAGTCACTTTTTATTTTAGTTTCTTTACATTAAAATATTTTACGATAAAACTTTATATTTAAGACAAAAACAATTTTAGACAAAAGTATTTTAAGACAAAACTTTATATTTAAGACAAAAGGAGTTTGAGACAAAAATATCTCAAAATAAAACTTTACATTTAAGACAAAAATCGTTTAAGGCAAAATTATTTTAAGCCAAAACTTTATATTTAACACAATTTTTTTTAAGAAAAAACTTTATATTTAAAACAATGGCCACTTAAGACGAAACCCATTTAAGACAATTATCAATTAAGACAATATTATCTTACACTAACAAATTTACTCTCACAGTGTGCCCTAAGTCCATTGGCTTGCAAGCTACTACTGTCTTGTGCCTATAACGAGGTTGTTATTTCACTTACCATTCACGTTGTCTTATATAAAGACAACGATTTGTTGGGCTCTTCATTTCGTGGGGATATCTGACTCTAAAGAGCACGATGACTTTTCCTGGCAAGATTTCTTGAACATCAATTCTTCTTTTGTCCATTTGATCTCTACTAATACGATTAGAGACAACCTATCTGTCATTGCATTTGGCACTACTACATGAAGGGGGATTTAAAGAGAAAATAAATCTTATCTTAAAATTTAATTCTGTCTTAAAATTTTCAATGTGAAGTGTTAGTAAAAAAGGTAAAAGGTAAAGGATTATGGATTTGTCTTTAGGTTGTTGATGGGTTTTTCAGTTAGACTAGTTCTAATTGTTAGAGGAAGTAATGGAAAGTCAGTTGTGCAGTGGTATTTTAGTCAAACTCAATGATCATCCATTTAATTGATCAATCAACCCAAAATAGCTAGTGCACCCAAAGAATTTGAGTTCCCCAGTTGTGGTGGAGATTCCAAGGCAGTGTAAAATTAGTTGTAGACTAGTCTTAAGTGTGCAATTGTTGCATGTCATGAGATGATCAACCTTAGGAATTGTGCAATTGATTCGAAAAATTCTTAAATAATAGGGGCCTAATTTCTCAAGGAATTGCGCAAGGAAATAAGGGCTTAAGAAGATGCAAAAATTGATTAAGTAGGGGTCATAGCTTCACAGTTAGCATAGAGATAGGTTATTCAATTGGAGGTTGTGCTCAATTGAGCAAAAAAATTGTAATATATCTCTATACATCAGATTAATGCAAACATGCATTGGGCTTTTTAGCAGATTATTTTCCATAGGAAAAATATTGTGTGCATGTGTGTTATTTCTTATTGCATGTCTGAAATTTGTGTTCTAAATTGTGAACGAACTTCCATGGAGAAGTAGAATAGGTTTGTGTCTTGTGATTTTGAAAAATATTCATGAGCAATTGCAAATATACACCATAATTTCTACATGACATCCGAGTAGGATTCACATTAGAGCAAGAATTTTGCAGTTGCTTCTAAGGAGGTTTGAATTTGTAGTTCAATGTAGAAGTATATCTTCAGAGATGGGAAGATCACCTTCAATGGGTTGAAGCAAGAGAATTCCTTATAAGGAATCTCTAACTTGATCACATGGAAGGATCACAAGTTGGAGGTATTCCATGAAAATTAATTGCTAAAATACATCAAGAGAGATGTTTCAAAACTAGGGGAATATTATGTCCATAACCTTTCTTAATGGAAGAAAGATGTAGCAAGGTGAGGAGAATAATATTGTAGGGAGTATGGGACCAAATTGTCATGAGTATCCATGGGAAAGAAAATCCTTACGCAATGTGGTAGGGATTGATAGATTTATTCCATAATAGTAGTGACCACAAGAAGATGGCACTCAAGGATAAATTTTCAAATATCAAGATGCAAAAGAATGACACTATCCGGAAATACCTAAGCAGCCTCACACAAGTTCATGATGAGCTTGCAGGAGTTGGTGTTACTGTTTTAGAGGATGACCTAGTAAGTCTAGCCTTTTTGGGCCTTCCCAAGAGCTTGCATGGATATCAAGATTCAATGAATGAGAGGGAGAACCTAGCGAATTGGGATCACTTATGGTTCGATTTGGTACAGGAGGAAATAAGGAAGAATATCTGAGATGGGACCTCATCCAAGGGTGAGGATGAAGAAGAAATTATATTGTTTGGAAAGGGAAAGAAGGGAAAAGAGGAGAAATCACAAACCAAACCAGAATCCAACCAAGGGGGAAAAAATAAAGATTTGTAAAAAATTAAATGTTTCCATTGTCATGAATATAGGCACTATGAAATGAAGTGTCCACACAAAGGGCAAGCAACAAGACCTTACGAGGAGGAGCAGGTGAAGCCTTGGCTTCACAGTAAGAGCTAGACTTTACCCTTGTCGCATGCATGTACAATATAGTGATGGGGAGCGTGTGGTACTTGGACTCTGGTACATTGTTCTACATGGTAGGGTGTAGAGATTTTTTCATTGACCTAGAAGAGAAATATCTCGAGATTCACATCAAGCTAGGGGATGACAAAAGGTACAATGTGAGCGATATTTGTACAATCACCCTCCAGAGTGAGTCGGGCTCCCCTCTTAAGCTCAAGGATGGCATGCTTTTTCTAGGCTTAAGAAAAAATCTCATCTCTATTGTGCTTTTG
>APFE031662619.1:167703-177995 GCA_000404065.3 Pinus taeda | reverse complement strand
AAAGAGGTATGGTAAATTAATAAAATATAAATAAGCGAGAGGTATGGTAAACAAATAAAACATTTTTTTATATTTACTCCATAAGTCGCCTTATATTTCTGAATGGTATGGTAAATTAATAAAAATATAAATAAACGAGAGGTATGGTAAACCAATAAAATATTTTTTATTTTTTTATATTAATACCATGCAAAAAACATTATTAACCCTAATATAGTATTAATAAAAATAAAAATGGCACATGGTATTGACTTATGGTATTCACCAAAATGGCACATGGTATTGACCCATGGTATTCACTTGGAATGTAGCCTATTTAAATGGGGGAATTAAACCAGAATAGATCCATCTTTATTCTGGATTTACTAACCCGCGAGAGGTATCAAATATCGTGATATGCAAACTGGCATAGAGTGAAAAAATATTTGATCCGATCAAGAGTAAAAATGGATGTTGTAATTTAATGTATGTTAAACATTTTAGCTTGGTAAAAATAAAAATAAAATAAAAATCAACTATTAATTTTTATAAATTACTAATAGTAATTTTTAAGCTCCAGGTTTATGATAACCCATGGTAATACCATGGTATTCATGTGAGCATAGACTATTTAAAGGGGAAATTCTATAATCTTAGATCCATCTTAATTCTGGGTCTACCAAGTGCTCAGAGGGATAAATAGATTTCATCCCCCTAAGAGTGGTAGATGTGGAGTTAAGATGGATATAGGTTGGTTTTTATGATAATGAAGATATTAAATAGACTTAGGAAATTATATTGTAAAAACATCTTAAGGTGAATGGTTAAAGCATAGACATTGGACAAGTATATTTGTATACTTATGTTTTAAACTGAAACAAATCCAGGGCTAAAAGGAATGGATTGATTGCACTAGTCATCCTTCTATAACTTTCCAACATATGCTGGAGTAAACAGATTGTAATTTGGGTAATTTTTCTAATTGCAAATGGGAACATACTTGTGTATTGGCAGGGTGGTTACAGGTCCCTAGAAGTGGAGTAAACAGATTGTAATTTGGGTAATTTTTCTAATTGCAAACAGGAACATAGAAGTGATGAATTTGAATTTTTCTTGGTTTTATATATAGTATTAGGTTTTTTCTCATGCTTTATGGCATGGGTGAATTTTATCTTACACCCACTAGATTATCGATAATTTTGATTTCAAAAGATATTTTAAAGAAATGCAATGATTTCATTTGTGTATTCAATAAACACAAGATTTTATAATTGAGTAAAATATTCACCATGTCTGGTGAGAGATTCGCCAAAAAATTATATATACATATCATATTATTGATAAAATCGCCTTCCATTTTTCCTATATACCATTGAGATTCGCCCATTTATTATACATGTAAATTTAGGGGGGGTTCTTAAAATTTTCCCTGGACATAAGTCTATGCAACAGGTCTGCTAGAAGGAGTGGCCTCCTCTCTATCTCTTTTGGGATTCTTCTCCTTATTTAGAGGAGTTTGTAAAATAGGAGGATTACTCATGATGTGTTCTGGCTAAGAAAGTTCTTCTAATATGTATGGCTGCTCTGATTCCTCTTGCTCTTGAGGTCCTTCTTCTATTGTTTTCTCATTGTGTTCTTGTGTTTCCCTTTGAGTTTGGGATTCTCCTGGTACTTGTAAAAAGGAGTCTTCATCAAGTCTTCTTTGTAAATAAATCAACACATTATTTACAACAACTTATGTGCTATCTCGGTCTACTAATGTATTCTCCACCCATTCTAGTTGATTTGCATACTGTTCTATTTTAGGAATTATGTGGTGGATATAAGGAGATAATTTGTTCTTTTGTCTCCTATTGCAAATGAACTTTAAAGGGTCAGATCTCTATATAAAACTTTGTTTTATTTTTGGCCTTTGCAGGATTTCTTCTACTTCCTTTCCTACTGTTAGAGCTTAAATTGACCTCAGGTTGAAGGGAGGTAATCCTAGGATAACCACAAACCACGCTTAAACTGGTAGCTAGCCCTACCAGGTCAAGAGAGGGCTCTCTCCTTGTAAATCTTAGTGGATATGACTGAATCAAATATAGATTTTAGGCTAGGTATAGTAGCTCAAAGGATTGGATTGGATTTTTTTTGGGTCAAAAATAGCAAGAGAAAGGGTGATTGGACCATGGAATCAATGTCAATTTCTATTGGCAAACCTGGGGCAAATTAAGTGCCATGTTCAGCCAGGTGAAGATTGTAAATGTGAGAAGTATAAGGGACAAAGCCCACTAACTTGTAGGCATCAAACAAAGGATGAATCTACATTAGCAACTTTAGATGAAAGAGAATCATGAGGTTGCTCAACAGAGCATCTAGCCAAGGATGAATTCTACTAAGACAACCATTATGAATAACAGTAAAATCATCATGAAAGGGGCATTATTACGGATGAATTCCTAACATATCTCTTAGATAATGTTGTAACAAAGTAGAAAAAGCATAATGTGTAAATGAATTATAGGAAAAACATACTAAACATCAGCACCATGATGAATCCCAGATCCAAAGGGCAAAAGACTGCTTTATTAAAATGATATTCAGGAAAAATTTTACACAAAGCCAAGATAGCCTCTCTACTGCCAAAATCAAACCTCTACAATATGAAATTCATAAAATTTATACATTTATCTCATCATTGTATTAAGGGAATTGAGGTCAACCATCTTCTTCAAAATAGAATCAGTGACATTAAACTTGGACCAAATTTCTGAAAATAGGTGTTGAAGATATATCTCCTAAACCATAGCACCTGTTACAAAACTGAAAGAGGTTTTTGTAGATAAGTTCATGTTGGAGAAAAAATCTCTCAAATTTTGGAAATTCATTTCCGGTTGCTCATAATCTGTGCCACAAAATCATCTCTAAAACCGAAAATCATCAAAAATTTAAATATGTGAAAATAAGTCGTAAATATCTAGTCACATATCCCAATTCATGACACCTATGAATAAACTGAAAGAGGCTTTGTTACATGGCTTCTGGTTAACAAAAAAAATCCTTGGGTTTTCCAAAATTACTTTCCATCTGTTATAAAATGGCACCACACTAAAATGACTAAAACAATAAAAAATATGAAAAATTTGTTTGTTTTAATGTAGGTTCCAAATATCACTGCATATCTCCCACATAGTAGTACCTGTACATAAACTAAAAGAGGTTTATGTTACTTGTTATGTGTTGGACAGAAACCTCTTTCACATTTTTAAAATTCCTATCCAAACTAATTTTGTAGTAAACTTGTCCTGTGTGCATCAACTGACCTCAAAACATGCATAACCAAGAATCACTCATTCGTAACGATCATATCGTCTGATCCATAAGCTGGTTGCAGGAGTGTGATATACCATTGGAAATATTTTTCTGAGCCTCTTCTAATGGAAACATTGGCGACATGTTTTGTGCTAAATATCATGTGCAAAACATCTAACCAAACCAAACCTAGTAAGAGCTCATGTTGATCCCTGGTGACAGGTTGCGAAGGATGGCACTAACATTGGCCTTATTGGGGATGGTAGCTCCTTGGAGGTGTCAAGAACACCATAGACCAAGTGTCTCATCCATTGGGTAATATGTTCATATAGCTGCAAACTCAAAACAACTCATACCAATCCAAACATACACATATTGCAACCTGTACATAATAAATATCGGAAACTAAAATGTTGCCTTTTGCAGCTTATTTATTTACAAATCTACCCTACTTTGCTGTAAAATCAGTGGATCAAGTGATGTTGTAATGCCATATCAACCATTCAAGTAACTGTCACAAATATGTTTCTTGGAAATGCTTGAACCAGGACACAACTGGAAATTCTACCAGCAATATATACCCATAGTACCTCTGGATCTGTAAAAGGCAACATAGATTTTCTTTCAATGTAAAAATATATTCCATATATGCTGCTATGACATCATAGAAACTAGATTCTCTCTGCTGCCCCATCTCATTAACATATGCTCTTGGCTAGAGATTGTCCATCCTCGCTGTAAATCATAACATCCTTCAATCCAACCATCCAAGGGCAGCCTTATCTTTTCTTCTTTGGGAGGAGGGAGAGTTTCCAAGAACTGTTTAGGGTTTTGGAATTCATGTGATTTAATTTGAACATCCAATAATTCAATTTCATTTTCCAATTTTTCAACCGCTAAGCCAAGAAAATAATATTTATTCTCAGGTGTGAGTTGGCTAGATTTCAAGCTAAGAAACAATCATGTTAAAAAACTCTAATCAATCTGAAATTTTGCTATCTCATACCTTAAAGTCCATAACATTTCACTAGATAACATATTTTCCACATACCCTATCATTCGTGATTACCATATGTTAGTGTCAGTCTTTGCAGCCTTCCTCGAGTGATCAAATATACTCTTACAAAGTGGTCTCAGAGTGTCAAAGTCAAATTTTGTCATTTCAATGAGTTTTCAAGTAAAATTTCGTCACTAGGTATTAGGTCTAGGGTTTGTTTGCATTCATTTCAAAATTGTCCAAAGGTCAGTCCATGTCACCATTCACCTGAGTGTACCATCATTCAAAGGGTTGTCATCATCATTTCGAGTTCCAATGGGTCATTTTACACCTTGTTTGTGCTTCAGTTGTACTTGGGTAAAGCTCATTTCCCTCTCCTAGGGTTTTGAAGGGAATTTCTCTTGGATGGTCAAATCATCAACAAATCTTGCATCCTGATGCTCATACACCTTCCCCTATCCTTAATGTACCTTATTAAACACTTCCCATCACTGATATCCCTCAAACTCCTCATTCTCCCACAAACCCTAGTTTCTTGCTACAATTTGACATTTTTCTAGGCTTGGCCTGTGTTTACCCCTTTTGGAACCCTTCTCCTCTCTCAATCTTTGAAATTCCACTTTCCCCTACTTCCTAACATCCCTCCATACTTCCAAAAATTTCCTTAAGAATTTATAAGCCCCTTATCCCCTTCATTTTCCTTCATTTCGACAAATCCATTGTTCCACACATCGGGGTAGGTTTTACTCAAATGATGTTTCTGAGAAATAGAAGATGAATTTGGATAAAGTGAGAGATGTTTTTGTCCAAAATAGGCCAAGGAAGAAAAACATCCTTCACGTTTTTACACAGGTGTCATGGTTTTAGAGAAATGTCAAAAATACGATTGCCTCAGGAGAATTGATGCACCTCTGAAGTGACCTTGGGAAAATCCAGATGTCTCCTAGCTTAGTTGGCCAGATGACTTGCTTGATGAGTTAAATGATAACTAAACAAAAATATGTTTCCAATGAGCTATCATGAGCACAATTTGGAGTTAAGGAATACCTTCAAAAGTTAACTGCAACAGCACTCTGCCTTTAGCCAGCCTCATTTTGCACATTTTGACCAGTATTGGGAGATTTGACTTTTGACATGGAAAATGAACTCCAAATTGAAAAATGAAAGTTGTGTTAGAAAATAGACTCAATAGGATTTCCAAAGATCTATTGTTCACCTAATTTTGACATCGGGAAGGCCTCCAAAGCTGGATCTGAAAACGACACTATGCACAAAATCAGTGGCGCTACGCATAGGCTTTACCAATAGGTGCGTAGCGCCACTGGTGCTCGCTTTTGATAGGGATCTCCATTTGAAGAAAAATTGGAATTTTTGGATTCCTTATGAAAATTTATGCATGCTCAGAAAATACTAGGAAGTGTTAACAAGTTTTGGACCTCCAAAAGGGCCAAAAGACCCCCAAAAAATGCCCTCTCTGCCAGTTTTTGGCCACACAGGAAGAAGTCTTGGGAGATTGCAATTTTGGAGGGGAAAATGAACACCAAATTCAAAAATTCCACTTTTCCTAGAAAGTCGACAGATAGTCCTTTCTAACAAGCCATCTTGGACCAAATTGTCTGAAGGGAAAGGCCTTCAAAGGTAGCTTGGAAAAAGTGTTATGCACAGGAAAAATGGCACTATGCACGGGATAAAAAAGTGCCAATTTTTCTCAAAAACTCTGTTTTTCGCCTAGTTTTCTTCTAGTTTGACTTTCTCTCTCTTATGGTAAAATTAATGATGTGACATGATGTAAATTGATGTACTATGTTGTAAAAATGATAAAAATTGACTTGATAAGGTAGATACATCAGTTGTAGGTGGAATGAATCAGTTTCCTAGGTTTTAGAGGCAAGCTATTCCACTACCTATTTTTATGTTCCTAGTTTAGATATGGTTCAAACCACCCCTCTTCTCATGGACCCAACTCCCGATAGATATCATAGGTGGTTTTGAGGTCTATATCATGTGTTTTTTTAGTCATTTTTAAAGGTTGGACTCTTGTGGATGCATTGAGCACAATTGTACATCACTTTTGTAGTTTGGCAAGGAAATAAACCAGGGTTTTGTAGCATTTTGTGGGATTCTTGTGGTAATGCGATTTATAATTGTTTCCTTCTCAGTTATTCAGTGATATAATGTTTATGTGTGCCATCATCTCTTTTATTCTTCATAGCTAAATGAATCAAGTGTAAAGGGTAGAATTCATTGATGTTTCAGTGTTCTGTCTTAGGGTTTATTTAGTTCTACATGTTTTATACTATTTGAAGAGGACTCATGACACTTTCATGCCCTCTCCAACTCCTCACCAATCTTTAGACTCACCATTAAACTCATTTCAAAGTGCTAAAGCACTTTCCTACCTCGTCCCACAGAAACCTCTGCAAATCTGTGTTCATTTCCCAGACCCAAAGCTGTCCTCCTCATCTGATCCAGCAACAAACCATTAAAATCAATCAAATTCTTCTGAGAAAACATACCTAGCCTAAAATTAGTCTTTATATCAGTCATCTCAAGCCTTCCTTGATAAATTTTCATTCAAATTGACAACGAGAGAGCCCTCTCCTGACCTAGTAGGGCTAGCTACCAGGTTAAGCGTGGTTTGATGTTACCTTAAACATGCCTTTCTCAGCCTGAGGTAGATCCAGGCCCTAACACCATCAATGTTCTAAAAACTAGACTCTTTGGCAGTGAAGTCGAAGCTCAGGATCTTGAACATTGGAGTCATCAGGTAGATGACTTCAACCTTCATATGTGTCTGACTGTTGTCCACCATCAGCAATCAGATCTGAAACTTGAATGATCTTTCCCGAAGAAGATCTGTCACCTCTTCCCCAGTATGGTCACCACTATGTTATAACCTAGATCTACCTCAAGATGAAGGGACGCAATCCTAGGATAACCACAAACCATGCTTAACCTGGTAGCTAGCCCTACTAGGTCGGGAGAGGGCTCTCTCCTTATCAATCTCAATGGAGACGAATGAATCAAATATAGATTTTAGGCTAGGTATGGTAGCTCAAGGGATTTGATTGGATTCGTTTTGGGTTGAAAACAGTAAGAGAAAGGGTGATTGGACTATGGAATCGATGTCAGTTTCTGCTGGCAAACCTGGGGCAAATTAAGTGCCATGTTCAGCCAAGTGAAGATTGTAAACATGAGAAGTATAAGGGAGAAAGCCCACTGCCCTGTAGGCATCAGACAAATGATGAATCTACAACATCAGCTTTAGATGAAAGAGAATCACGAGGTTGCTCAACAGAGTATCTAGCCAAGGATGTATTTCGCTAAGACAACCATTACAACTGACATAAAAATCATGATGAAAGGAGCTTCATTACAAATGAATTCCTAACATATCACTTAGATGATGTTGTAACAAGGCATAAAAAACATAATTTGTAAATGAGTTATAGGAAAAACATACTAAACATCATCATCATGATGAATCCCAGATCCAAAGGGCGAAAGACTAGTTTATTAAAATAATATTTAGGCAAAAATTTACAAAAAGCCAAGACAGGCTCTCTGCTACCAAAATCAAACCTCTACAGAATGAAATTCATAAAATTTATACATTTAGCTCATCTCTTTATTAAGGGAATTGAGCTCAACCATTTTCTTCAAAATAGAATTAGTTACATTAAACTTGGACCGCATTTCTGAAAATAGGTGTTGATGATGAACTTGTATCTCCTAAACAATAGCACATGTTACAAAACTAAAAGGGATTCTTGTAGATAAGGTCATTTGGAGCAAAAACTCTCTCAAATTTTGAAAATTCATTCCCAGTTACTCGTAATCCGTGCCACAAAATCATCTCCAAAACAGAAAATTATTAAAAATTTAAATCTGTGAAAATGAGCTGTAAAGATCTAGTCACATATCCCAATTCATGACCACTGTGAATAAATGGAAAGAGGTGTTTGTTATATGGCTCATTTTTAACAAAAAACTCCTTGGGTTTTGAAAAATTACTTTCCATTTGTTGTAAAATGGCACCGCAGTAAAACGACTAAAATAGTAAAAAATATGAAAAATTTGTTTTATTTTAATGTAGGCTCCAAATATCACTGCATATCTCCCACATAGTAGCACCTATGCATAAACAGAAGGAGTTTTTTGTTATTTGTTTTGTGATGGAAAAAAACCATTTTCAGTTTTGTAAAATTCCTATACAAACTGATTTTGTAGTAAACTTGTCCCTGTGTGTAGCAACTGACCTCAAAACATGCATAACCAAGAATCACTCATTCATTTCAATCATATATTCTGATCCAAAAACCAATTATGGGAGTGCGATATACCATTGGAAAGATTTTTCTGAGCTTATTCTAATGGACACATTTGTGACATGTTTTGTGCTCATGTTTTGTGTTGAATATCATGTGCAAAACAAGAAACCAAACCAAACCTAGTAAGAGCTCATGTTGATCCCTTGTGACAGGCTGCGAAGACTAGCACTAACACCTACTTCCCTACTGTTATATACAAAGGGGCCAAGCTAGTCTTTTATCCTAAGTTGAGCTTTCTTCTTGGCCTTCACAAAATGCACTTCATCTGAATTAGTGATTTCCCTATAGTACTCTAGAGCAAACAATCTCCTGGGGAGGTATCTTGGCAGTTTGTAAGGTGCTAACTCACATCCATATATTCTGATTTCAGTGTGATTTTGCTACAAGTACCCATATCCCACTCCATATTGTTTGGACAACTATAGGACCCTCCTAATATCTGCACTGATTCTGGGGGGAGGACTTCCTAATAACATAGTTTCCAGTGGGTGCACAAAGAGATCTATGAAATATGTATAAGAATATGAAGAGTCATATAGGTGGATTAATGAAGTCCAGAAGACTACTAATCTAGGGTTGCCTCTGGTATCAAGCTTTTGGATTGTGAATGAGAATTTATCAGCTTGATAGTATAGGAAAAGATGATATAAAACTGATGAATATTTGAACACTCTTTCATTGTCCATCCTCATGAATTGATCATGCATCTTAACTGTAATGAACTTGGCATAGTCAAACATGATGGTAGGGAGCTTTCCAGGAGTGTAAATGGACATAAAGGCTATAATAATCTCATCAAGAAATTCACTTGTAGTCTAGCCTAACACACTAGATATCATTTCTATGATGTCTCGGCCAAGATTAGAGAATATGGTTGACATGTATGGGGGAGGGTCCTTTGGAATGTATTGCTCTTCCCTAATGAAGTTCTGGAATAAGTTTGATGGAGGTGAGTGTAGGAAATATGTTAAGTAAGTCTCCAACAGAAAGGCGGTTTATGTTTGGTCTGGTTGCAACTACAGCATTTCATTTATGGATTCAACGGTGATGGTAAATAATACAGAATGGTCAGGGGTCATCACTACTCTTTGGCTAGGACTATAGTTCATATGACAATAGTGGATAATCTCTGGGAAAATATGAACTCTGGGGAATTGGTACTTGGGCAAACTTGATTCCCAAAGACCTATTTTGTCTGCATGGTTCAGGTACTCGTCTATGTACCTGCGGTATAGTTTCAATGGGGATTTTTAGACAAAGGTATCTTTAATTTGCAAGTCTTTATCTGCCAGAGGGAGATGGTCTAAGTCCCTATGGGGAGTAGAAATTGGTAGGAAATTCAATGCAATTGGAGCAGCCAGCTTTGGTTCTTGTGGTTTCAAGGACGGGGGCGAAGGGTTTTTAGTAAAAATGGGGAAAATTGTTCCATTTTAGAATATTTTGGAGCTCTGACCATACAGTGATTGGGGTGGAGATTTGACATGAAGTTTAATGGAGGGGCCTGGTGGAGGTTTAAGCGTGGCAAGATTAATTAATCATGGATTATAGAGGTTTAATGGCATTGGGAGTGATTTTATTAGTACATATAGATTATTAATTAACTACATATTGATTAATTAATCTCTTTTATTCGATGGAGGGTTTTGGTTATTAATTAGCCACTAATCGACTTAATTAACCCATTAATCATT